>BCLG01000069.1:4515-15301 GCA_001602295.1 Zoysia matrella
ATAAAGGAAAAGAGGAAAACCAACATTCTTACCATGCTTCTTGACTGAACATTCTTCTTGGGATGAAATGTCTCACGGTTCCTGCGAAAATAATCAATTTAGTAAGCTTTATTGCATCAAGCTAAACAATGCATGATCTGTCAAGATCAGCAAATAGTCCATGCCTAAATAATTGTTAATGTGCTGCAATTTTGAAAATTTTTATAGGTATTACGACATATCATATAAATAATTGCTAGATGGTTGTACAAATGAAAATATATGTGATTCCTAATTTGATGGTACAAACATCTGTCAGGTTGTGATAAAATTACAAAAAAAAATTGTGTGTAACTTGTGAGAAAATACGATAGCGATGTGTTAATCATAATAACCATGGACATCAAAAGGTTTAACTCAAATGAGTAACTACTTAATCAAAATAAATTTTAGCATATCTAATTAAAACATAAAATTTATTGCACTCATCTGACAAATTGATAAACACGGAGCTAAAAATAAAATTAATAAAAAGTCTATACCATAGTACAGGAAACTCTTGGTAAGTAACATCTCTCTAATTCCACGAGAGCAGATAAGAGGCAGATGAGCAAATATGCATGAGAGAGAGAGAGAGAGAGAGAGAGAGAGAGAGAGAGAGAGAGAGAGAGGGAGCTGAGAAGAGCATTCAAGCAATATTCAGCAATAGAGATGGGGAATGGAAAAGATAAATAAATAAATAAAAGGTTGACTTCTAAAAGAGTACCAGTATCACCTGATGACTCCTTTACCATTCTTAATCTTATTAGATCATGTATATACAATAGATAGTGTGTATCTTCTCTAGCATAGCTGCATAAAGGAACCAGAATCAGATAAACTTTATAGAAATGCTTGTCCAAAGCAAAGTCAGAACATAAAAGATGATAAAAAAATAAAATATAATAGAAATAAATCTAGAAGTCATGTCAAGGCACAATACTTAAGCATTTCATCAGGAAGAGGCCTGAATCTCCAGTCTGCAGACTCTTACAGATTGATAAACAGGGTTGAAAATAAGATTATAAAAGGCCTGCCCTATAATACAGGAAAACTATTGGTAAGTCACATACATAAGAACCAAGCACTATGCAATGGCGTAATGTCAACAAAAAATTGATAATCGTAATCAGCAGCTGCTCACCATCTGTAGCGCATGAACTGTCCAACGGAGCAGTCTGAGGCACGTCATCCTTGGAGATGGAGCCGTGAGGCTGCCGCAGCAACATGTATGGCCTGAACTCGCAGCCCAAGATCGGGATCTCCTACTGCAGGTGCACCCGTACCATGCTCAGCATCCTCCCTCCCTCCTCCACCTTCCCTGCTTTCGTCTTGCACCCGCCGCACACGCCGCCAACATTGCGTCCTCCGATCCAAACGTGTGCTCAGGCCTGTTCCTGCATCACAAAAACTCATCAAGATCCTGCTGCGCAGGGGAGGAGGTGAAGATGGGACAGGGGAAGGAGGGACGACGTCAGTGCCTTGGAGACGGGACGGGGGAAGGAGGGGCGACGACGCCGGGGCCTTGGAGTTGGCGGGGGAGCAGGGAAGGGGGCGGGGGAGCAGGTGAAGCGGGACAGGGGAAGGAGGGGCGGCTGTGTCGAGGCCTTGGAGCAGGCACGGGGGAGGAGGGAAGGTAGCGAGGTGGGAGTGGGACCGTGGGAGAGGAGGCGAAGCGAGCAGTGGATTTTCATTGCGCCATTGAAGCCGTGGGGAGAAGGGTCGAAAGTGCCGGGCTCTTTGAGCAAGATCGAGATAAGCGATGCAGGTCAGATGGAACATATGATGCAAATTCAACGGTTGAAATTTTAAAAGTGACGTGGCTCACTAAAGTTTAAGATTAGACTCATAATAAGTAGTGATTGTATAGATATTATAGATTATAGATTAAAAGAGTTTATCTTAAGAATAAAGAATTATTATTTTTACCCATAAGGTCATTTTTTATAGAAAATTATTTTTATTGAAGCTCTACCAAGTCCTACTTTCGAGGAAAAAACCAAATCTAGAACACACTGTCATAAACAAGAAATTGGCCTTGTCATGCCAAATAACCTGAGTGATACTAAATATTTAGTTTCGATCGGGTTAGTATAAAAATATTAGAATAGAAAAGGTTAATATCAAAGTAAATCTCATATTTACTATACATGCTAGTGGTGGTGGAGCCTCTCAATGCTCCGTAGCTGCAGATGAAATCAAAGGGTAACAAACCACTATTGAAGAGTATGGAGCCAGGTTTAAGAAATTGGTGACCATACGGTTCAATAGTAGAAAAAATGACTAGCTAATGGGTTTTGGTAAAGTAGCAGTTTTGGTTTTCTTTATTGAAAACTGATCTTTCAGTGAATCAGATCGGACCGGTTTCATTTTTTCATGAAAATCAGCCGGTTTTAAAACCGTAGTATGGAAAATTAGTGAAGCCCAATCAATCTAAACTCATCGATCAGGTCATGTATATAGGCTACTGCGCTCTTACTTTGCACCTGAATTGTCCACCTGTTTACATGTTAGATTGGATACAGTGGCGAGGCCGTCGAACAACCATCTTAGTTCGCAGCGGTCCTCCACAAAATTTAACTAACAGAGAAAATGGGCTATACTCTATATATACACATAACTAAATTATATTAAGAAAACTGCCGGTATATATATTGCATTAAGCATGCTACTCCAATTAACTACCTCGGGTTACCCGTTCTTTGAAAAGATGAAAGATTTGATGGTGCATTTTTTGGAAAACGAAGTGGACATGCAGAGCAATGCTTGGATTCTTGGAAAGGAGAGAGAGAAGGGAAAGCCGTGACTATTCTGGCCGGAAGAAACGGATTCATATGCAACTTTACCATATTCAATCCTATCTATTCATTATATAATCAACGTTTCATGATTTAAGATTATTTTCTACCTAAATTATACTAATTTATTTAAAAAGCAAAATCATAAATTATGCAGTCATTATTTAACATTAATTCTGTAATGAGTGATTAAAATCATGTGCGACAAAGTTTGCCGTAAAATAAGAAAGGCAGAAGATACCCCCATTGGAAACCCAAAGGACAGCCGTATAAACGCAGGCACGCCTCATCGGAAAAAATACAGAGAGAGAGAGAGGGAATGGAAAGCACGATCCGCCGTTCCGTTCCCCAATCCCACCTGCCGCGGCCCGCGATTACTGCTCTCCCCATTGAAAACCCAACGGGCACGGCCCTATAAACGCGGCACGGCCCTCGTTGGAAGCTCTGTCGCCGCCGCCATCCACACCGCATAGCAAGCCTCCGTCCGGCAATGGTCTCCAAACGCTCTGCTAAGTCGTCCCGCGCCGGGAAGCTGCCGGCGTCCGGCGAGGACAAGAAGCGGCCCGGGACCTTCGTGCGGACCTGGCCCAAGGACGACGAGGTCCGCATCCTCGAGTTCTGCGCCGCGTACCGCCGCGAGCACGGCAAGCTGCCGCAGTACAAGGAGCTCGGCGCTCTCATCGGCAACCTCGACCGGGACGACAGCGACATCAATAACATCAGGGTCAAGTATAAGAACCTGAGACGCAGGCACTTGAACAACGTGAAGGCGGGTCGCCGGCCGCGCGATGGTCACGACCGCCGCCTCTTAGAGCTCTCCAAGGAAGTCTGGGGCGGCGTCGACAAGCCAGCGAGCGGCGGCGCTGTACTGGCGGATTTCGAAGATGTATGCAAAATGTACCCCTTCCTTGGGGCGGAGCTGAGGAGTATGAACAGGAAGTACTCCGGCCTGTACAGGAGGCGCAGGATCGACATTACCGTGGCTGGCACACTTGAGAAGAAGATAAAGAAGGAGATCAAGAAGGAGGTGGAGGTGGCGCGGAAACGCCTCGTGTTGACGATGGAATTGCACAAGTGTCTGAGTGACCTGGCCTCGTGTTATCGTGTTCAGTAACTTACGGTGGCGATCGTCCTGTTTTACCGTGTTTTCCTAAATAGCTGGCTGATGGTATGCTAAGTAGTAGTAATGCTATATCTGCAAGTCGAACAAAAAAACAAAAGGATAGTAGTAATGCTTTTGTGGACTGCTGTGGTGTGGATTTTTGTTGCAAACTTGGGAGACTCTTTGATGGGTATGTTAAGTAGGTTCAGACTTTGATTTATGGTGGTGCCGTCTATGCACTGGTTGGAACTTACACTGACACTGTTGTCCACCCGTTTTATGAAATATGTAATCTTTTCTCTGGAAATCATTATACTAGCTGTTTCTGTGAGTTTTCTGTGCGAGTTCCGGGCGCCGTTTCTGAACACGAGAAGCTGAGGAGGCAACCTGATGTGTTCTAGAATTCACGGCAAAAGAAGGATTGGCTGAACTTCCACCAATCTGTTCCGGGGTGACAGTCCCCTGATTGAGGTAAATGTCATTTTGCCTAAAGGAACTTCGCAAAGTTGAAGCCGGTAGGGGATGGGTTCTCTGATCTTCCTAAAGCATAGAGCAATTCAGCACTCCAGTCATGGAACGCTATCAGAAATGTTGTGGAAAATTCAGTCACCAATACATCTTGCTTGTCAGCATATAATTTTTTAAACCTTCTTGCACTTTTGGCCTTCCTGCATTCCACGTTACCACCAATATTCAATAACCAAGAAGATCCTTTGGTCATACATACTCCTACTTTTTTTAGTCTTCTGGTTATGGAACAGACAACATGAGTACTCTTAATTTTATTGTAAACTGATCATTCAGAGAAAACCGTGACAATAAGCTTCCTGTGCATGCTCACCAATAAGCTCGGCGTCTCCTGTGACGCACGACAAGGTGATTATCTTATGTGATAGCATGCACAAAAGTATCCAGAGAAGAGAACATAGGATAGGATCAAAGGCTACGAAACATCAAAGGAGTAGGTTCCCACACTGAGGACGCCTTTGGAACGCAAAAATTTCACTAGAATCCCACAGAAATTTAAGAGGAATCAGTTCAATTTTACAGAAAAAAAACAGAATTCAGAAAGAAGTCCCGCAAATCAAAGGACCCCTGACATGTAAAACAGAATTTCAGAGAACTTTTCATTGGACTCAATTTCACAGCTCATGAATAAATTAAAACAGTTACAACTTACAGCTTGATTCAGTACAAACACCACTCCTAAACAAAAACGAAACTAGAGAGATCAGTACATGATCCTCTTAGCAGTCATGCAACTTTCAGTTGCATAACTTATGTCAAATTGAGTTGGGCAACGCTTGTGCGTCTGCTGCATAATTAGCATCAACCCGCTTTGGACTCCTTCCCTTATCAGGCCCACCGATGACTTTCCACGTCTCAAACTGCCGTTGTCGAGCCCTAGCCCTTTCCTTCTCCTCGTCGGATTTTGTTGCAAAACAATATGGACAGGTTACGCCATACTCCCATTCAGGAGATTCCATATCTTCATCACTAACTGGCTGCTTGCATCCGTAACACAGTTTATAGGTGCCTTGGGCCATTCCATGCTGCACTGAGACACGCTTGTCAAACACAAAGCATTCACCCTCCCACAAGCTTTCAACCTTCGGGATTTCCTCCAGATACTTTAATATGCCACCCTCTAAATGATAAACCTGAAAATGCAAAGGCTGAGGTTATGAAACTGACAACAATAATAATAACCAAAATGTATGGGCATGGCATGGACAAGTCAAGAAATTAAAGAATGTGTGAACAAATGTCAATTCATAGAAAATCTTTCTAGTGAAATGAGTAAAGCTACATCAATTACCCACGAATACAAGTCTAACTGATCCATCAACTGTCTGACTTTTTTTTCAGTATAACAGTTACCGTCCTCCACTCTAAATTCAAAACCTCAGAAAAATTGAAAAAAAGCTTTATTTACCATGCACTCAGGAACGACTATTACCAGCTACTGTATCTTTCTGAATGCATAGTTTAAGGAAAGTGCAAATATTAGAAATTATCTGAGGGTGAGAGCATAGATCAGAGTAAATGTATATAAACTATTAGTGTATAGCAGATTTATTGCAGTCTTGATTAGACATACTGACAGAAGAAGAAAATATTATTAGATTAACCAGCAGCATCACGAATCACGTAATGAAATGCAGCATAACAGTAGACAGCTAAAGCTTTTTGGCTTACCTCTTTAAAGCCCTTGCTTAGGAGAAAGCTTGATGCCTTCTCACATCTGACACCACCAGTGCAGTACATAGCAACTCGTGGTAGCTGTTTGGTGGAGTTAAGGTCTTCTGCTGATCCGACAGCTCCATTGTCATTATTGACCCCTGATTTTTGGCTTTCATATTCAGCCAGTTGGAACTGATCATCAACCCAACTCGTAAACTCCCGGAATGAGTTTGTACATGGGTCAACAGCTCCCTTAAATTTCCCTATCCGTGTCTCATACATGTTACGCACATCAATGACAACCTGTAACATTAATATTGCTAAAATAGATGCACCAAGGACATATGCGTGATGGACAATGGAATAACTCCTATAGATGAAACATGCATGTTCTTAGTAAAATGATTCACAGCTCTCCGTGAAAAGAAAATAAATGGATTAAACACTTACAGTGTTTGGATCGCTTATCAATGCATTCCAGTCTTTTGGTTTCACATATTTTCCAACCATTTTTGTTGGCCTCACTTCTGGATCTCCAAAAGTCACTATCTGTCAAAGTCCAAGGAAGTAGATTAAGTTGGACTATTGAATCATCAAATATTGGGACTGACACAATGAACAACCCAGCCAATAAGAATTATGTACGGAAACTAACCTCCTTTTTCAATTTGACACGGACATGATCCCACCGAAATGGTGCATCATCCCCAGCACCAACAGGAGAGTGATTGCTATGCCCATGATGTATTGCCTCATCCTCTGGAGTAACAGGTGACTGGATCATTCTCAAACCCTTTAAGCGTTTATCTTCCTGGATAAAGTTTAACACCCTCTCCACAGCATCCGGCTTTCCACATATACTACCATTTATTCCCTCTGGTGCCAGGATAATGCCACCTGAAACACGCTGTGCAGAATCAGTTAACAAACCATGCAATCACTCAATTTTGCATAAACTAAAAGAAAAAAAAGTGCGGCAATGGCTGTGGGTAGTTTAGTTTTATCATAATTAGAACACCACAAGCTCGCAGTCTTAGCATTCACCAAGCACTGCATACTTCAAAGCTGGCAGTCTTTGTATGCTTCACAGTAGGGGTCGAACTACACGACAATCTCATCTGTGAGGCCTAGTCTCAGCAGCTAGCTCCATAATTCATCAAAACCCCATGTGGCTTTAGAAGTTGGCTGACAATTCCAATGAATGAGAACATGCCAAGAATCCATACTCAAACAACCCAAAAAGCATGACAGTTCGGTCATCAGTAAAGACAAGACCAAGCAGCAATTAAATTACATGATCCTACTGGAGGAAGCTGAAGACAGCAAACAAATCACCAACATGAACTAAGAAGCTGTTGTGGGCAGCATAACATATTTGTTCGAGTTTCTTAGGGGTTGTTACCAGCTAAGATCTGTTAGTTAGATTTTTCTACTTGGACCAGGAGTTGGATTAGCTGGCACCTAAGCTATAAAAGGTAGTTATAGTCATCAATTGTGAACGGGAGAAGTAGAGACTAAAGTCCTCCTTGTGCCATGGGCTGAGGCCCCTGGCATCATACCATAACTAACAATTCCTTGCCTGTTCCACAGCCCACAGCACAAGGAGGACCTAGTCTCTAATTCTTCCTTGCCTATTCCCAGTTGATGACTATGATCACATTTTATAGCCTAGGCGACAGCTAATCCAACTACTCCATGTAGGAAAATCTAACTAACAGATCTTATCTGCTTACAACCCCTAAATAACTAAAAGTTATGTTGTGGTCACCACAACAGAAGTATACTCTTTATGATTGAGCTGTATTGCTGTCCTCTTATCTTTTTTCCTAAAAAAACGGAAGAGCTGTATTGCTGTCCGCTATCTTTTTTCCTCAAAAAACGCAAGAGAGATGCACTTCGTTATATTAAGAAAAAAGTGGGAATAGAAATCCAGTACAACACACACCAACCCAACCCAGCTAAAAAGTTACATTAACGCCGGTTATATAAAAAACATAATAACCACTAAAACTAATTCTAATTATCTGGAAGGTGAGCCAGCAGGTAGGACAGCCTGTGAGCCGGAAAAAAAAAAGCGCAAGCGCTCACCTAAGCGTGCTTAAGCGAGGAGCGGAGGCCTCAAACCTCGCTTGGGGTGTACGCGTAGTTTAGGCGGAGCTCTGCCACCGCCACGCCTCCTCCATCCCAAAAGTTCACCGCTGTCAATCTGCCGAGGCTGTGATGCCGCTTTGCCGAGGGTGGTCCGCAAGATCTGTGGAACGACGCGCTCCACTGTTGCTACATAGGCCATGGGAGGAAGGCAAGTGGTCGCGACGAGGTCCTGGTGGAGAGAGAGAGAGAGAGTAGTCACGGGTGGAGCTGAGATGGGTGGAGTCACGGGTGGAAAGAAAAGAAAGGGAGGGAGGTGGCTGATGGAGAGTCACGGGCAGGTAACCAGGTGTAGTAGGAGAGGCAATCCTTTATATTCTAGGGTTAAGAGCGATGGCCCTTTGGGCCTAAATTGTGTTATTGGGCCTTTTGCTATACTAAAGGTCACAAATTGTTCAACATATACAATCTTAGATTTATTTAGCATCTAATTGTTACGTAATTTATAATTATAAACAGCAGTCTTGCTACAGTAAAAAACGCATAGGCACCGCTTAGAAATGCTTAAGCACGCCTAAACTCTAGGCGGAGGGTTAATACTCGCTTAGCACTTAATGCCTAATTTTTCCTGGCCTGTGAGACCCAGCTAAACCCCACAAACATCGCTCTTCTGCAGCCAAGGCCAAGGCCTGTGAAATACCAGGATCTGACCCATCAAAAACATATGGGTTACGATGCTTCCAGATTGTCCAGGCTCCTAGGATTATTAGCGAGTTCAAAACACCCTTGATCAGCCCAGCCCACTCACTGCTGCACTAATCTTCACCCACAATGTAAAAAAACAAGACTCATTATTGCTGTTAGCTATCATGTGAGAGGTGGTGGTCTAGGTGACATTGGAGGTCTCTTGCTCTAGAGAGGAATAGAGGGGCTAGCAGGGGCCTAGCCAACTATGAATAATAACTTTGCTATAGGAACCATTAATAATCAAACAAATCTGCACACACTTCCCAAAAGGCAACCCCCCAAAATGAAAATTTGTGCAAAATCCCATCTGTCAGCATATTGTTTAACCCATCAAACCAGGTAGCTGGCAATGTAGATAAATAGTAGACCACTGCAACTACCTTGAGCACCAATCAACTCACCATTCTGTCACCATTCTCAGTAGGGCAAGATCACAAATTGACAATGTTGTTGAATAACTTGCTGCTCCTAGAGACACTTTGCAGCCCCTGGTTTCAGCAGCCAATGTTGAAGTCTTTGGGGTGCCAAAGTAAAAAAAACCAGCAGTAGAGGCAGCCAGTAGTAGATAGTAGTTGTTAGTTAGTAGCTAGTACTTGAAGTTAATGGCTGCACTTTGAGTCAAGCCAGCGGTGGCAAAAGTCTCAGTTAGTCAGTTGTAATAGTTGTGTGAACTCTCTCTCTCTCTCTCTTTTGTTTTTGTTTTTGACTATATAAGGAATGGGTGGCTCACCACCAAAGCAACTACGACTGTAAGGCAGTGTTTGTGTGTTGTGTGCTGCTGCTGCTGTTCAGCAAGGTGAGGGTAAGTGTTAGGGTGCTGCTGGTGCCGGTCTAGTGGCCAACAAATGTACACCCCTAGACTCAATGATACAAGGGTCAGAGTTAGCCCATAGAATAGTACATGGAATCCCACACATTTATTGTAAGCACAAACTTGTATTGGAGTATTTGAGACGACGCAACAGCGACCATAATTACTATAGCGCCTAGGGACTCTTAGGCAGCGCCTAAGCTCTAGGCAGAGGGTCACCGCTCACCTACTGCCTAGCGCTTAGTTTTTCCTAGATTAACACAAAAATCAAATAATCAATGTTTTAAATAGCGGGCTATAGGATTTAGTGGCAGGGTTCTAAAACCGCAATTAGCACCGCTGTTTTTCGCAATGACCCGCTATTTCTACTACAATGGTTATATAGAAACAACTCGGTTTCTATAGTGCCTCTATGGTTTTACGATAGCCTGCTATTTAAAACATTGCAAATGATATATGAAGCATAAGGGAATCTCAAACATCTCCAAATTAATCTTAAAGACTAATCTGTTTGTATTGTCAGACTAAAATAGTAGCACCAATATCTTTCTTTATGCCTTGATAATTGAATTGAAAAGAAGAGAAAAGTAACCCTCATAGCATCTATTGGCCTTTCTAGAAAGACAAGCTATTTTCCCCCTCATTCTGTATCAAGCTCCTGTCTAAAGTTTAAATAACAAATAAAACTACATTTTGGTTTTAACCAGGAAGAAAGGAGCACCTTGAAAAGACCATGATACCCACTATGTTGTCAAAGTTTTTGCTAGCAATCTTACATACTACAGCAAATGATTATTCATTCTTGACTATAGTCTGCAAGATGCTAGAGATGCCCTTAAATTTCTTAACTCCAAAAGAAATGTTATTGCAGTTTTAAATGAACTAGATTCTTTGTAACACAATGAAGAAGGTAACATCTTTTTGTGATACAAAAGAATCCAATGCATTTACAGCAAGCACAAAATTCTTATACTGAGTATCGAGATGACATATGAGCGACCAGCACAACAAATTCCATCAAGCATAGTTTAATAATAA
>BCLG01000069.1:15311-27370 GCA_001602295.1 Zoysia matrella
CATATTTGAATCATAAGAGGGTCTCCAAGACTCCTAAATAATCTTCACCCTACGGTTTGCTACAGTTCGCAAAGAGCAAAACTGCAGCATCAAATATCATTTTAAGATTTTTTTAGTTGACTTGATGTGAGGAGTACCTTCCAGTCTCTAGTGCCCTTTCTAAAGAAATGCTCTAGCAACCCAGTAAAATGAAACATGTTAGATTTGCCTGGGAAGAAAGCAAGATAATACATGCATCTTGGAAAGATCAAGACACCTATTACATTCTAAAGATGTTTCAACTACAGTTTCAGTCTTACGTACTATAGACAATGATCGATCAGTCTCAACTATTCTTTGTAAGATGCTAGAGATGCTATTCAAATTCTTATCTCATTTGATTTTAGGATCATTCTACATTTGATGGAAAAGGCTACAATGGTCCTCGTTATGTAATCTCAAATACTCCAAAAGGAAATGCTTTTGCAGTTTCAAATGAATTGGATTCTTGTAAAACAATGAAAAAAGTAATACCATTGTGTTAGAATTAGAATCCAATGCATTTACAGTAAGAACAAAGCACAAAATTATCATATTAGAGTATTTGAGATGACACAAGCGGGACCATCACAACAATTTCCATCAAGCGTAGCTTAAACATAAAATCAAATAATATATGAATCGTAAAAGGATCTCCAGCAACTCCTTAAGAATCTTTGAGAAACCAATAACTTGCTATAGTTTTAAAACAAGCTGTAGCACCAAACATCCTTTTTTAAGTCTTAAGTTGACTTGACCAGAATTCTTCGCATAGTATATGTAACTACATGCTAGTTTTAACAAGAAAAAGACCAAATAAAAAAATGGCCCTTACAAAGATGGAGCCATGGAGGCACACATCAAATCCTAAAAGATGTTTCCACTGAAACTACAGTCTTGCATACAACAAAATATCATTGAGTCTCAAACTATTTTTCGTAAGATGGTAGAGATGCGCATAAAAATATTATCTCATTTGATTTTACAATCTATATTTGATGGAAAAAATTACGACTCCAAAAGACGCTTTAGTAGGGTTAGATATATTGGATTCTTCGTAACATGATGAAAACGACAAAAGTGAGATATTTGTGCACTCACCAGCTCCTCGCAGAGCTCCTTGAGCGGCTGCCGGAAGTCGGCGTGGTCGGGAAAATCGGCGAACCTGTAGAACGAAACAACGGCCAGAGCCGGAGCCTTACCATCCACGTCCCCTGTCCCCAACGCCACAGTGAAGCACCTGCCCTGCAGCGACAGGGGGGCGTGCGGAGCCCGGTCCTCCTCCTGCGGCATGTGGCGCAAGCGGCGGCGCGGGATGAGACAGCTTGTGACGGCGGGTCTAGAGGGTCGAGAATGGACTGATTGGAGCAGCCGGCGGGCTGCGACACTCGCGGCGGCCGTAGAGGGCCGGTTGGTGGCGGCTGCCGCGGTTTTGTACAGGGCGGCGAGCGGTGCGGAGGGCAGCATTATTTAGGGTTCGGCTGGGGGGTGAGTGAATTAACCTGACGGATGATCTGCTTGCCCAGTTTATCTGACCTACTGGGCTTGATCTTGGGCTATAATGTAGAGCCTAATGAGTTGGGCCAGCTTTTGTGACACCAAGCCTTACATTAAAACAATAGAGTCATGCACCGGTGAATCTTCCCTTCCGTGTACCGGTGAATCTTCCCTTCCGCGTCTTCCTCCGCACAGTGTCCAGACCCATTGGGCCGAGTGAAGCAAAACGAACGGTGCTGTGCAGACAGGCCGAAAGAAGAACGGGCTGCGGGAATGTTCGCCTCCGCTTAGTCCAATACGAAGCCACCCTCCGCACACGTTTTTTTGCTGGGCTTTTTTTTTTCACTTTTGGCCCAATACATGTTTTATTCAGTGTTTCAGCCTAGCTCATGTTTTTTTTGCTTTTCTCGTTTTCTGTTTCCTAGTGCGTGGGTTTTTTTTTTCCCTTTCTTCTTTTTGTTTTCCTTTTATTTCTTATATGGCTTGGTTTGAGTTTTTTTTCTTTTTGATTTTATTTTCATGAACACATGCATTGATAATGTTTTTTATATTATTTATACCATATTTTCTCTTATATTGTGCCCTCCTTTTTTGATATTTTAAAATATATTATTATTTTTACTATTCTCACATGTTTTTTTTGTATTTTATCCTTTTATTAATTATTTATTTTTTGATATTTTAAAATATATTATTATTTTTACTACGCTCATACATGCATTGATCGAAAATTTGGAATATTTTATTTTATTATCAGAACATTTTGCTTTTTATAGCTGAACAAATTATATTTACTATTGGAACAATTGAATCTTACTGCTGGAACAACTGACTTTTATGTCGGGAACAAATTTATTCATTATTGGAACAATTGAATCTTACTGCTGGAACAATTGACTTTTATGGCTGGAACAAATTATATTCACTACTAGAACAATTGAATCTTACTAGTGAAACTATTGACTTTTATGGCTGGAACAAATTATATTCACTATTAGATATTATCGGTGTTTCGTACACCGGCACAGTAAATTTATACGATCGGACAGAGGATCGTGCGTTTTCGGAATCGAATGGCCTAGTCTACAAGCGAGACTCAAAGGTTAACCTGGTTCGGGTCGCCTCGAGGCGTAATACTCTACGTCTAGGGACGAGAGATCGGTCGTATGAATCTCAAGAACACGAAAGTACAATGCGGAAGGGCTTCGGACGAATCCGAGAGTCCCAAGCTCGTGTGGTGGGGGTGGTTTACAAGTGGTGACGTGTATTTTTTTCTACGTATTGCCTTTCTCTTCTCTTCCTTGCTCTCTTTTTCCTCTCTTTTTTTCTTACTCTCAAGCTTCCCAGGTGCCTCTTTTATAGGGCCGGACCTGGGTTGTCTTGACCGAACTATGGTTGGGGTGACCGGACCATGGTTTGAGCATCTTGCCGCCTACGGAAACGGATGACCCCTTGATAGGTGGGGCCACGGTCTTCAGTGAATCATGCTCTCTGGCGTTCGGGTCAGACGATCGACACCCTCCGTTCGTACCTTTGTTCACTGTGGGGGAACCAGGATTTTACTGTTCAGCTTTATCGCTCGGTGGGTTGTTTCTTGTCCAGCCGGGTAGTTGCGGAATCTTTCAGAATGCTTATCTCCTCTGCGGAACTGTACATCGTCAGGAATTTTGAATCGGCGTGATTGTTGGAGTAGTGATCGCTTCGTTGCGGTCGGCGAGCGGGTCTCGACCGCTAGGGTCCCGACCTCTGAGGGTTGGAGCGATTGCGCCCGCCTCAGCTTCGGGCCTTGGCCCGGCTTCCCGACCGCTGCGGTCGGGCCAGCTTTGTGAAGTTTTTGGTGGGCCGTTAGAGGATCGCGGGCCCCAGTTGGGCCGTGCTGTAGAAGGTGATTCGTAGATACCCGAGGTATACTATCCCGACAGTAGCCCTCGAGCCCTGCGCCGTTTGCAACCTCTGTTGACAGCTTGTTTTGATCCTACTGGAGCGTGCCGAGCGATTCGAAGAGTCGGTCGTAGGCTGAAGCGTCGTGGAGGCAATTCCCGACTGTAGAGGTCGGTCAGAAGCTAATTTTCATCATTAGCCTGGTGCCAGAAAAAATACCTAGATTGGGCCGGTCTGGCCGGCCTCTGCTCATGATCGGCATAACGCCTAGGTTAGACCGGTCGGGCCAGTCTTCCCATGATCAGTGTCCCGGACAGCTGTCGGACTGGTTGGGGGCTCGCCCGACCTCTCGTTCGTCCTGACCCGTGAATCGGTTCACGGCGTTAGTAACGGATCGTTGGTCACGGTCCCAATGATCAGACGGCTCCGCTGCCTCCAGGTGGACGACGGATGCGGCGTCTAGGAATTGTAACCGCCGGTCGCTCCGGGCGGTTGGATCGGCCTATCGTGCGGCCAAGAATGCGCGACGGTTCGCGTTGCGCAGGTCCCATCGGAGGTACGGTTGCCAGGCATTAACTGCGCATTAATGCCACGCAACTTTCTTACCCGCTGGTGGGGTTTCCGAAGCGGCTCGCGGACCCTCCTGTGTGACTGGGTGCTGAGGCTCTTCGGTGCGCCTTGGTTTGAGCGCCCGCTGCGAGCGCTTACAGACCCCCTCGTCAGTGAGCGAGGGTCGGCGCGTTGGTTCAGGCGCCCACAATCGGGATGCGTCGAACCGGCGCATTGGCGCCTATAAGAAGGGTGGTTTGCCCTTCGGTCTTCGTCATTTTGGTTTCAAACAACCGCGCGTAGTGCTCCTCGTCTTCCTTGCGCTTGCTCTCGCTTTCGTCTTCATCTTCATCTTCGTCTTCGCCTTGTGCGCACAGACGCGCGCGCGCCCCGTTAGCATTCGTCTTTATGGCTGCCCAGTGGAAGGCATCCACCGTTTCGGAGAACATCCTCACCGCCTCGGTGGGGCTTGGAGTGCTTCCTCCGAGTGACACAGGGCGATGGCGTTCAGCATACCGCGAGACTATTCCGACGCCCCGCGCTAACGAGATAGTTAGCTTCATGGAGTTCCACGAGCGTGGTCTGACGCTGCCGTCGTCGAACTTCTTTCGCAGCTTGCTGGAGTACTACGGCGTGCGTCTTCACCATCTCAACCCCAACGGCATCCTGAAGATTTCGGCCTTCGTCATGTTGTGTGAGGCCTACCTAGGGATCAATCCCCACTTCGACTTGTGGAGGTATTTCTTCCGCGGGCAGCCTCAGAGGGAAGGCGGCATGGTCCACGCTGTTGGTGGTGCGGGGATTTGCCTCCGGAACAACCATTAGGAGTACTTCAATATACCGTTGAAGGACTCCCAGAAGAGCTGGCATGGGGGTGGTTCTACATCGAGAACACCGCCCCCGAACTGCCGGCGTTCAGTCTCGAGCCACCGGCGGTCTTGGACTCGTGGAATGCCGGCTTCAGTGAAGCGCAGGAGGCCGGGATCGAGGATCTGCTCGTCCGGATGGCCGAGTTGGACGATGGGGGCCTGACTAGGACGCGGCTCGTCGACACCTTCGTCCGGCGTCGTGTTCAACCACTCCACCTCCGCGCCCGGCTCATGTGCGACTACGCCGGGCGGTTCGACACGATGTGGGAGATCCTCTAGTCGGAGCTGTCGGAGGACGACGTGAGGCAACGCCTTTCGCGCCTCCTGAAGGGTGACGCTCTCGCTGACGCGAGCAGAGGACCGGCCCCTCTGGATGCCGAGCATCAGGCGGATCAACTGGTAAGTCGTTTGCCTGCATTTGTTAGCTTGATACGTGATAAAGGTATTGGCGAGATTGGGATGCTTATCTGTGTTTTGTAGGAGGGCGTGCCTCCGTCACATGCGCCGGCGCCTGTGGTGGCGCTGGCTAAAGAAGTTGGCGTCTTGGCTGTACTGGGCACTAGATCCCCGGATCAAGGGGTTAGCCCTAGTGCTGCCATCGTCGGACCTTCGACTGGGCCGGCGTCTCCTTTGACGCCTGTGACCGCGCCGACCGTCCCGGCCGCGGTGGCTGTTACCCCGGCAGTGTCGGTCACGGTGCTGACCTCTCCGACCGTTGTGACGGCTGCTTCGGCTGCTCTGCCGACTGCTTCAGCCGGTGAGCTGGCCGCTCCAGAAATTTCTGTTGCCGAGTCTTTGTCGTCGCCGTCCACTGGGGATGGATGGTCGCCTCCCTCAGCCCGATGGTCCATTGCTGCAGTTGTGTCGAGAAAGGTTCCTGCCGTGGGCACGGCACGGGCGACTCCGGCCGCCGCTCCGCCAGATTCCGACTCTTCGGATGATGTGCCGCTCACTGAGCGCTTTCGTCGTCAAAGGGCGAGGGATGCGGAGAGTGCCGAGGGGCCGCCTGCGAAAAATGCAAGGACAGAGAAATCTGGTTCCTCTGCTCCCCCCCCCCCCGACTCCGACCGTGCCCGCGATCGTCGGGGTCGAGCAAATTTCGCCAGGCGAGAGCCTGCCTTTCTTCATCCGAGTATCGCGCCGGTGAGTTTCTGCATTTTGATTTAATCGGATATTTTACCTGATGTTTTGAAGTGCTTGACATTTTGGTCATATTTTGTAGTGCCCCTTCTCTCGCCGCGCCGCAGGCCTTCGTGGCGGGGAGCGCGTCCGAGGAAGGGTCGCCTGCTGCGGGATTGGCGCAACCGGCGACGCATTCTTCACCGTCCTTGCCTCGTGTAGTGTCCGCGGCCGTGACCGCGGAGGAGCGGGGGGAAGGACAGGTGCAGCCCCCGAGCACTGAGGCCGGGGGGATCAGGAGGGACTCCCGAGCGAAGAGGCCGAGAGGGACGAGGGACAACCCTCGGTCGCTGAGGCCGGGGTTGTTGTTCCACTACCCCCGAGCCCTGTCGCCGAGGATGTGGAAGTTGGGGAGGAGACGGCGGTGCTCCCGAGCGCCGTCGTCCTAACGGAGATAAGGCCCGGGCCGTCCTCTGGCGCGGGGACGAGGGATCCGACCGCGTCGCCACCTCCGAGGGAGTTGTCAACACCGGCGGTGCCCGCACCGCCGCCGACCACTAAAGCCACTCCAGCAGCGTTGGTGGTGAGGGCGCAGCCTTCTGTCGCTCTCGGACGATGGGAAGAGACGGGGCGGCCCTGGGTTTTGAGGTGGAGACCGGACCCCTCCCCGCCAACTTCTAGACGCCAGCCGACACCTGGTCCTTCAACTTCCAATGAGGCCGCCTGGGACTCCTGGAGGTTCCTGTATGACCAGGTGTGCTCGGGGGGCGAGTGGGTCTCCTCGGCGCTCACTCATATGCAGAACGCCAAGGAGTGCTTGGAGGTGTTTCAGGAGACCATGGTCGATCCCTATGGAGCGCTCTGCCTGGTAAGTTTTAATGTTTTAAGTTTTGAGTATTATGCTCGAACCTGATTTGCGGGTCTTGCCGGAGGTCGAGGCTTTGCGCCGTGAGCTTGCACGGACTCGTGGCGAGCGTGATGAGGCCAAAAAATTGGCCGCCAACCGACTCCTCGCCCTAGGGAATGCTGAAAGACGCGCTGAGAACTCCGAGAGAGAGAGCAAAGAGCTCCAAATGGAGATCACTCGGTTGCGCATCGAGAGGAGGAGCCTCGGCGAGGAGGTTAGAATGTTACGCTAGACCTACGCGAGTAAGTAACTTTGCAGTTTGTTAGCTAAAAAATGTTCAATCAATTGCTTTTCGCTGACGTGTTGGACCGCGCAGAACTCCAAGAGGGGCCGACCGTAGCGCCCGAGAAATCCGAGAGCTGAAGGACCAGACACGCTTGGCCGAGGAGGCCAAGGAGGCGGCCGACGGTGCGTTGGAGCGGTCGGAGGAGCTATGTCGTCTTGCCCATGAAAGCCGTGATACTTCAGAGGCTCGCCTCGGCGTGTTGGAGGCTGAGGTGAGGAAGTACATGGCGGAACTAGAGAAGCTACAGGAGCTGTCTGCTTCGCTTGAGGCGTTGACGGCTCAGCTTCAACAAGACCTGGCCAATGAGCGGTCGGCCACCGAGGCTGCGTAGAAGGATCACGAGGGTAAGTAACAAGTGGACTTGTTAGTTTATTAGGGAGGTTGGTTCCTAAAATTTTGAGGTGCAGGCGTGGCTGTGGAGCTCCGAAGGCTGTTGTCGTCGGTCCGGATGCTGGTGCACCAAGTGTTCAGCTTTATTGCCCGGTAGGTTGTTTCTCGTCCAGCGGGGTAGTTGCGGAATCTTCTGGAATGCTCATATCCTCTGCAGAACTGTACATCGTCAGGAATTTTGAATCGGCGTGATTGTTGGAGTAGTGATCGCTTCGTTGCAGTCGGCGAGCGGGTCTCGACCGCTAGGGTCCCGATCGCTCGGGTCCCGACCCCTAAGGGTCGGGGCGATTGCGCCCGCCTCGGCTTCGGGCTTTGGCGAAGCTTTTCGACCGCTGCGGCCGGGTCAGCTTTGTGAAGTTTTTAGTGCGCCGTTGGAGGATCGCAGGCCGCAGGTGGGTCGTGCTGTAGAAGGTGATTCGTAGATACCTGAGGTATACTATCCCGACGGATACAAATGAGGCAATCTGATTTAGTAATATTTTGAAACTATCATATTGTTATGTACTTAAAGTTATTGTCACTGTTTTACTAATACATTGTGAGAATAGTATTGTTACTACTCCTACATTTTAGTAACAATCTGATATTTTTGTTATCTTCTTTCTAAATAGTTTCATTTGGAATTAATGAAGATATTTATATTTGAAGTAAAGTTCATTTCTTAATCATTAAAGATCAGGTTTATTTTTTCTTCTATTTTTTACTTATCATATTAATAAGTTACTTTTTAATTTAAAAAATCATATTACACTTTTCACTTTTTACTACTCCCTCCGTAACACATTATATGTCGTTCTGTATTTCTCCACTTTTTCCAAAGTATAAGGTGTTATCTTTTTCTAACACATTTTCTCTTTTCCGATACTTCTCCGTCCCTGTCTTTCTTTTCCTTATTTTCATTTTTTTTAATTTTTATGCTCAATCACAAAATGACTTATAAAATAAGACGGAAAGGGTATATTTTGATTTTTTTCTAAAAAAATAAAATTATTGTCATTGCAACTACACTATTTTTTATTTAATAGATTTTTCATTTTTTTAATCAGGCTAAGCTTTTTTTTTGTTTTCTTTGTTTTGTTTCCCTTAGAAGTTTTAAATTGTAATGGGTTGTGATTCAAACAAGCTGAGCCCACAGTGTTGTACTGATCCTGTTTTTCTCTGGGCCGGGCACTGGAAACGTCAAGAAAACGGAGCTGGGCCGTGCGCTGAAACGTCAAGAAAACGGCGCTGGGCCGTGCGCTGAAATCTGGAGCTGGGCTGAGCGTTGGAAACAGTGAAGAAAAGTGGAAACCAGGAGCTGGGCCGCGCGCGAAAAAAACTGGAAATGCGGCCCGCACACCGCGCGCTTGGGTGTGCGGACGTTGTTTCCTGTCCGCGTTACGCGGAACGTAATTGGACCCAATCTTCCAGTCCGGGCAACGTGCGGCAATCATCGTTTCCGCGTAGGTTAAATTCTGGGCACTCTCCGACCACCTCTCTTGCATGTGTCATTTTATTTGGCTACTGGGCCTTTTTTCGTGATAGGCCTTTTTTGTTTTTTGCTTGCTTTTTATTCTTATACAGCCAGCTCACATTTTTTCTTTTTAATTTCTTTTTGCCTTTTATTTTTTTACTTTTTATTCATCATCAGTCTCCTGTTAATTATTTTAAATTTTAATGTTTTAGTTAAAATTTTCCCTTTTTATTTCCCTTTTTAGTTCGTACATACACCCATCAAAATATTTAGAACACTTTATTTTTACTAATAGAACATTTGATTTTACTACTGGAAACAATTAATATGTACTGTTGGAACAATATATTTTAATTTCTGGAACAATTAATGTTTAGTATTAGAACAATATATATTCAGTTCTGGAACATTGGATTAACGGAGATGAATATTAAAAAATAAAAATTCAAATTAAAAAATGTGACAGACCGTCCCTCGAAAGAGACGATCTATCGACCACAGGATCTTATCGGTGTCACTCGACGAAACGAGGATCAACACTACAACTCAAGCATGATAAAATATAATACAAACGGTTGTTTAAGTTACAAACCAGAGTTTTTAAAAGCGTGAAAGCGAACAAACTTTATTTAAAACTACTAAGAATTCTTAGATTCTATGCTTAAAGTGACATCGAGCTCATACGATGTACCTTCTAGCAACACACAAGAGCTCAGCGTGGCGAGTAAAGCTCCCAACAGACAAAACCACCCTCAAAGGTCGCTCCTGCCGGTTGGTCCAGAGGAGAGAAAGAGAAGTCACCAGCAAAACAAAACCACAAAGAGCCACGCCCTGAGCATTCGAATACTCAGCAAGTTTTACTCGTCAACATGGCTAACTACAACCGACTCCAAAAGATATGACAAGGCCGATTCACATGGGATAGCTATTTACAAAAACCAGCGCTAACAGTGGATCTTTACTTTCAAGTTTTAACAGTAAATTAAGTGTAAGAAAAAATAAATTTAATTTGCACTATCAACTATCACAATCATGGTTGCCAAACAATTTATAATGAACAAAATCAGCAAACCATAATACTTTATCATTTCACTATTATTTCACTTGTTAACTACGATGTGGCGCATTGAAACAAGTGGTACTCGTTACTGTGAGCGGCAGTGATTCGAATCGATTTACATCCAGCTGGAGAAATCTGATTACACGACATGTACGTACTTCTAGAAAGCCGCACATGGCAACCTTTCCCGTCAATCATATATAGTACCGGTCCGATGCTCACCTCTCCCGAGTAGTGGTTCTCCATGCGATAACCACACCGGATCTATTCATGGTTAGTCTCAAAGCTCTCCCTTCTAATCATCTCCAGAAGAGAGGTTCGGTTATGTCTAGTCACTACGCACATCGGGCTACATCAGTTTTTTGGGGCCCATATAGCCAGTCTGTAATCAGTACTGTTCAAACTTGCTCAATAGGGCCGACAACGATACGGTCCTTAATCGACACAGACAGGGCTACGGCACACAAGACTCCCTTCCTGTTGCCAATCTATACTTCATGTCCGGTCTCAACTTATCATTTCTTGTAATCTCATAACCAACCTCAACCTTTTAGGCTCTTATAATCCAACCTCATCAAATCATGTGATACCTTTGAACTAGGGGTTACCAATCACTCGACTTCTACCGTTAATTAAAACTCATAGCCCAGCTCTATATCGCGATACCCGTACCACAGACACTAACATAGGTAAAGGGTACTATTATGCAATCTACTGTTTCAATCAACTCCTAGAAACCTAATACACAGTACATAATTCATATACTATATGGTGATAAAATATAAAATAGTTAAAACAAGGTTAATGCACCGGGGCTTGCTTGGACTTTGCTCAAAGTTAGATTCTTCGGCGAACAGAACGTCGTCGAACTCCTTCTCAGTTGGCTCGGCTCCTAACATGAAATGATATGCATAAGTACCGGCGTATGCACATGCGATGGTAGTTTCTTATTTTTAAAGAACATTAGTAAACACGCGTAACGTCCCTCTTGTTTCGAAGCTTTGAATTCAAATTTGAACTAGAATTCAATTAACCGAAGTCAATAGAAATTCAAATTTGAATTGAATTTAAAAATTTTCAAAGAAAGCAAGCTCAAGAAAATTCAAAGTAATATCTAAAACAATTCTTATTTGTCAATGATCACAAGGTTCAGAAAGTATATAAGGATTTTTGTAAAAATTTAAAATAAAAAATGTAAGTCCCCAAATTATTTTATTTCCTCAAAAATCAGCTATCTGCTTTCTAATTTTATAGAATTAAATCCGCTGCGAATTTGAAGATGCTCCAAATATGAAAGTTGTTCCTCATAAAGAGTTCTTCAGCTCCACAAATTTGCTGCAAAAACAGAAGCTATCGCAGGAAATCCCGAAAATCAGAAAAATTGAAAAAAAGCAGCGGACCCCACCTGTTGGTTGCACCTTCCTTCCCCAGCCACTCGCGGACCCCACCTGTCGGCATGCACGAGCTCAGCCGCCTGGGTTGCCACGCGCCCCCCACCTGTCGCGCCCCTGTTCTACCTTCTCTCTCACTCTCCCTCCGCTCTCTCAATCCCTCCCGGCACTCTCACTCTTCCTCTCTCGCCTGCGCGCGACTGGCAACGGTGCGCCTTCGAGGAGCACCATCGTCGAGCGCCCTTCGACCCTCTTCCTTGCCTGAGCAGGAGCGCTACCATTCCCTGAGCTAGCACTGCCCCCTCTCTTCCTTCCTTGTCGTGCGAGCTGCCTGAATTTCCAAGCTTCCCCAAACTTGAACGGTGGAAGCAACCGGTGCGTTTTGTCCAAATCGAGCCCTCTCCGGTAAGCCTCGGCCCGATTCAACTCGGTCACACCTCCTCCACCTCCTACCGCTCCTCCGGCCGAGCTTCTCCGTGAGAATTTTGGGCCTGTGGTGCAGGAATCGCGGAGCTCCTCGCCATCGGCCGCCGGAACCGCGCACCTCCGGCCATTTTCGTCGATGACAACCTCATTGCAGCTCTTCTCCTAGCCTTGGTGAAGCTCCCAAAGCAAACAGTTTCGAGTTTCGTCGACCGT
>BCLG01000069.1:27677-52348 GCA_001602295.1 Zoysia matrella
GTGGCCTGCTGTGCGGTCGCGTTGTCCGGCCGCCACGTGGCCCTGTGGGCCCGGACATCTTATCCACTCCGAAAAATTTCTTATTATTGCGCAGAGATTCAATAAAACTTGTAAAATTCACAGGAAATTCATACTAGCTCGGAACAATATGAAACCAATTTTGGTAGACTTGTAAATTCATAAAATATTTATTAAAAATAGTAAACAAAAGTAATTAATTGTTTTAATAATGATTAATTACAGAAATTGGTTAATGCATGTTTAATTCTTAATTAATTATGTGTGCACTTTAAATTATTAAAAATTTGCTAAATTGTCCCTTAGGGTATTAAAGAACATTATAAAAATGTTTTAGGCTAATTTCTTCAGTAATTGTTTTATAATGAATTTATCTCTGTTTTCTATATAATTAATTCATAGTAATTAGAATATTTGCTAATAATTAACCAAATTTGGTTCTAAATTTTATTTACTGAATCTTGATCTATAAAAATTGGTTAGGGTCCAGAAAACATTATTGAGTAGTATTAAATTAGTTTGTCTAACCAAATTAAATGAATTGCTTTAGTAATTAACTAAATCATTTATACTAAATTTTGGTTATTTTACTTAAGGTAGTTAATTAAGGGCTATTGATATTTCTACCCCACTAGTTTAAAATGATTAACTACCTAAAAATGTAGTATCCACTCCCTCTAGTAATAGAAAAGGTTACAAATAAAATTGTTTTGCTGTTTGTTTTTGTCGTGGCATTGCATGGCATGCATATTCTTATTGTCGTTGTTTCATTGTTTAGTGAACAACGTACTCGAGAGTGACGTGGGTGCTCCAGAGGGTGAAGCACCTGTGGATAGTTTTGCTGAGGAGAGTTCAACATCGTAAGGCAAGCATCATACATGTTTATCCTTATTTTATATAAATTATGAAATGAATTAGTGTTTTATTATTGCATTTGTCGGGCAATAGGATAAGTGTGGTTATGTTGGAATCTTATTGTTACCCTCTCCTTGGAGTCTTAGGTTTATAGGTGGAGTTGGTAGTTCTTGGATCCGATGTGTCTTGCTTAGCCATGCCTAGACCGGTAGAAGTCGAATCGTTGGAAGGTCACCACCTTTTCGCGGGTATAGGATCTTTATTCAACTTGTTACTCATATGGTTGGTCTAAACTTGAGGATGATGAATTGGAGACCGGACAGGAAAGTATAGGTTGACAGCAGGAAAGGAGTCCTGTGTGCGGTAGCTCTGTCTGTGTCGGTTAAGGACCGGCCGTTGTTAATTGTTGGTCTAAGCACTTTTCGTTCATACCACATGTCGAATATAGTGGTAAGACAAGCCGAATATCTCATTAGCATACCAACGTTTGGCCTATGACGGCATGTCTTGACTGATACGCACGAGTGACCGCTGGGCTCCCACGAGACACGAGACCGGTCCTCTCTGACATGTCGATTGTCCAACCGTTCGGGAATGGATGAGAGAAAGGTTGACATGAGTACTCTCTTATGCGATGTCGTGAGTTGCATAAGCTGGATGGTCCTCAAGTCGTGTGGGTACAGTTGAACTCCCCTGTAGGGTGTATAATCGGTTCGAATCACCGCGGTCTCGGTTATGACCAAGCTTGGTGTCCATTGATTTTCATCGTAGCTAATATTTCACTTCTTTAATCACTGATAGTAAAGTTGTAGGATATATTGAAGATGTATTGTTGACACATCTCTTATTACAATTTTGTATAATTATTTAATTGTTTGGGTTTAGTAATTAGTTACCCATGAGTCTTTACTTTATGCTTCGCTTTTAAATTATTAATATCTACTGCTTTTTCGCAATTAAGCTTTATTGCATTATTATCCTTGCTAATGCCTCATTCATGATCTTTGGAGTCGGGATGTACGTCCCACGAGTAAGTCTTGCTGAGTACCTTCGTACTCACGTTTGTAATGTTGAGGTTTTTGCAGGTGAGGATGAGATGGTTTTTGGCTATTTCTTCCCTGCCGATGCCGGTGAAGGGGATGAGTAGTCTGTGTTCTTCCTTTGCATGACGGTGGTTTCGTGGGCTGAGCACACTGTCTTTCGGTTTGTTTTAAAATGTTTTCCGCTGCGTAGTACTCTCCATCTTGTAGAACCTAAATAAAAACTTAGTACTTTATTTAATTATGTCCTAAGGAGTTTGAGAGCTAAAACTTCAACTCTGCTACTCTCATTCTCGTTCCGGTTATAAACTTTTACTTAAAGTTTGTAATAATTTATATATGTATGTGAGATCCCTGTGTGATGTGTGCAACGTTGAATACCGATATGCTATTGTCCTGGGCAGTGTTTGGGAAGCATATCGGAGGACTACCGAGGTTTATTTCTCGTTAGTTGAATGGAGCTTGAATTCGGTTTAAATATCAAGCTAATTCGATTAATTGGAACTCAACTCGGACGGTTCCTCACAACATGGTTACAAAATTCTTTTAAATGATTTTTGAAAACTCAAAGTATATTTTAATTTGTCCATAACATCAGAAAGGTTATAAACTAATTTTTGACAAAATTTCAGAATGTATTGAAATCAAATAAATTTATAATGAATTAAGCACCATTTAAAAACAATAAAACATTTATAAAATTATTTTTTATGAAAATAAATATAAAATTTTGCAGAACCAGAAGAGTTTAATTAAATATACAGGAAAGTGATTTTCCAAGGTTTTATCATGTCAAGGAATAATGATAATACATTAATGAATTATTGTGTGATCTGAATTAAATAAATTATTTTTGTGGATAAAATGAAAATTTGTTAGCTTCAGGATATAGTTCTAGATGAGAGGATTCTAACAAAATTAATTTCACAATTTTCCGGGTTAGGATGAAGTTTCTACGAATTTTACAACTTGAAAGCATTTCTAGCAATTGAATAAAGTATTTCACAAAATAATAAAATTAAACCAACCGGCTGGGCCTGGTCACTCCATTGGGCCCTGTAGGAGTAGGCCCATTTGGGATTCTGGCCCAAAGAAAGAGGCCCCACGGTTGGCCACACCACAAGCCGCATCGGATCCAGCGATTGCCGCACGGGATCCGGGCGAGGCGGCTAGCAGGCAGCCGGCCATGGCGCCAGCTCGCCGTAGCGCGGCGGTGGCGCTCGCCGGTGAGGGCTGCCGGCGGCGAGAAAACTTGGTCCCCGCACAGAAATGATATACAAAACTAGGGGAGCTCGGCAGTGAGGTCGTTGGGCGGAGACTCCCACCGAAAACAGGCCGGCGGCGAGAGGCGGGCCGAGATGAGGATCGGTGAGCTCGCGCGGCCGAGGGAGTTGGCGAAACCGGAAGATTCTTTTTCCTAGAGCTTCCACGGAGCAGAGAGAAGGCCGGCATGGGTGTTGTTGGCTTGGAAAGAGCCGGAGGACGGTTGGCGTCGGCGAGTTCCTGGGGTCCGGCGGCCAACGACGGATAAAATAGTCAAATCCTGCGCGATTTGCCCCACAATTCGTCGATTAAACACTCGTGAGGAAGCAATGCAAGCTTAGGAGCAAGGATTTCGATGGAAGACGGGGCGAGCTCACAGGACTTTGCCGGAATCCGATGACGGCGGCCGGCGAGGTCAAAGCTTCAAATTTGGGAAAAACTCTAAAATCCAAAGCAAATCCAAAGGGGAAAAGTGAGAGGAACTCTGGGATTAGCAAGAGGAGGTTCACAAGCTTCTTTTCTATGCGTTTATGTGGCTCGGAAAGGTGGGGAGCTGGGGTGGCCGAGCTCGCTCAGAGCAGCCATGGCAGCACCTGTGCTGCTGCTTCACAGTCAAGAGAGAGTGAGAGAAAGAAAGAAAGAGGAAGAAAGATAACGCGAGTGAGAGCTGCAGTGATTTCGCATTCAATCGCCTGGAGCAAGGAGGTGCCACGATGGGGGCTGCGGTGGCTGCACGCATGGAGGCGGGGGCTGCGCTGTCTGCTTCTAGATGAGCTGTCAATGACATGCGGGTCCCAGGTGACAGTAAGTACTAAATCAAGCTTATCACTTAAGCAATTTGGGGTTCGAAAAGGGAAGAGCAAATAAACTTATGTTAGATTGAAATTTGGCTGCAAAATTCTCCAAGATGTGCTCTTCGACATAAATTGTTTTGACAGGTTTTTGCAAAAGGATGTGAAAGATATAGAATTTCGGAAATGGTTGTCTGATAAGAAAATTCTGATTTCTGTGACTTCCTGCGACTGCTTGCTGTTTTGATTCGATACACATACTTTCTGAGCTCAACTTTTTGTGAAACTTTATAGATTGGTAAAACTTTTAAAGAGGATCAACTTTTATTTTGGACCCAAGTTCAAAATTGAAATACATTTTATTCTACAAAATTTTGAAGACCAGAAATCCTTTGAAAGAAATAATTCATTTGAGCGTTCTAAACTTTAAATAAAATTTCATAAAAATTTTCTAAAATTCAAGTCTTTGCAATACCTTTCATAATAGAATTTTATTTCACAATATTTATTTAAAAAGTTTTGAACTCGTATTGAAATTTGAATTCTAAATGAAATTACGAATTTGTTTGAATCGTTTTAAATTGTTTTAGAGCTCGGTTCCAAAATTCCGAATTCATCCATCCAACATGATCCTTTTGGTGGCACAAAAATACGGGATGTCACAAAAATTTTTAAAAAATATATTCACGTGGAATCTCACTTTTTATATTTATTAATAAAAATATGATGATTCAAATAAATTTTAAAAATAGGTTACAATTTCAAAGAAAAATCGATTTGATGATTTCGAATGAATTTTAAAAATGAATTTTATCAGCTGTTGAATACAGTGCTGATTAGTTGGCGCGGCCCACTGATGAAGCGCTCGAATTCGGCCGAATAGAGAGCCCAGATTGGGGGGGGGGGGGGTGGTTAGTGGTGGTTTGTAGGTTGGCCTAAGCGGACTGCAACATGGCCTGGCAACGTGCGGTCTCCCTCCAACCACCCCCATGCGCCCTCTGCCCTTTTATCCTTCAGCTCAATGATTTTTTTTTTCTTATACAATGGGTCTAAGTTTATCTTTTTTTTTAATTTTTATCCTTATAAAAATAAATTTTATCTTTTCTATATTCATTTTATTTTTATTTTCAATTTTTTCTTTCGTTTCAGTTTCCTCTTTTCCCCAGTTTTTACTGGGTTAGAGCATCTCCAACAAGTTAGGTAAAATAAATTCCAAATTAGCTGAACTTAGCTAGTTTGTATAATAAAACGTCTCTAAAAAATCTAGTGTAAACCAACAGTCTCTCTAAATACTTGTCGATAGCTAAATTCAAAACTGCCACGTTTTAATTAAGCCTCTTCCATTTCCTCCAACTGATCGATGGCATGCATAGGAACTTCCTTTCTTTGATTTTTTTTGGAGGAAAGCTTTATGGCAGCGCCGCAACAGGCAGCAGCGGCAGGAGCATGATCCAGAATCCTCGAAGCCAGCAAAGGGAAAAAACAAGAAGGCAGGCTTGGAAAACAAAGATTTTTTAGAGAAAAAAAAAGAAACTTGAATTAAGCAAGCGATGGCTCACCTGGGCGGGTGGGAGCTTCGGGAAGGGGAACAGGGAGATGCACGAGGCCGGGTATGTGCCGGAAAAGGAGTGTCGGTGTTTCGTACACCGGCACAGTAAATTTATACGATCGGACGGGGAATTGTGCGTTTTCAGAATCGAATGGCCTAGTCTACAAGAGAGACTCAAAGGTTAACCTGGTTCGGGCCGCCTTGAGGCGTAATACCCTACGTCCAAGGACGGGAGATCGATCGTATGAATCTCAAGAACATGAAAAATACAATGCGGAGGGCTCCGGACGGATCCGAGAGTCCCAAACTCACGCGTGATGGGGGTGGTTATCACTGTTGTTTTCCTTGCTTTGCTAGCCACCCGGGTACCCCTTTTACAGGGTCGGACCTGGGTTGGCTTGACCGAACCATAGTTGGGGTGACCGGACCATGGTTTGAGCATCTTGCCGCTTACGGAAACGAGTGACCCTTTGATAAGTGGGGCCACGGTCTGCAGTGAATCATGCTCTCTAGCATTTGGGAAAGACGATCGGCATTTCTGGTCGTACCATTGTTCACTGAGAAGGAACAAGGTTGCTTTACTATTCAGTTTTATCACCTGGTGGGTTGTTTCTCGTTCAACCGGATAGTTGCGAAATCTTCCGGAATGCTTATCTTCTTTGCGTAACTGCACATTGTTAGGAATTCTGAATCGACGTGATTGTTGAAGTAATAACTGCTTCCTGTCCCGACCCCTGGACGATTACGCCCACTTCGTCTTCGGACCTTGACGAGGCTTCCCGACCGCTAAAGCTAGGCCGCCTTTG
This sequence comes from Zoysia matrella, assembly GCA_001602295.1. Lineage (NCBI taxonomy): Eukaryota > Viridiplantae > Streptophyta > Magnoliopsida > Poales > Poaceae > Zoysia > Zoysia matrella. The sequence goes on from BCLG01000069.1 coordinate 34,000, forward strand.
TGAAGTTCTCGGTGGGCCGTTGGACCGCGGACCGTAAGTGGGCCACGTTGTAGAAGTTGATCCGTAGGTACCCGGGGTATACTATCCCGACATGGAGAGACGCGGGAAGAGGAGGGGTGCGCGCGGGAAGGACGGATGACGAGCGATGCCGGTGATCTAAAGTTCGCGAGCGAGCTTTCTGGGATGCAGAGCTAGGGAAAATGAAGAGCACGATGGAGCTTCTATTGGAGCATCTTTTTGTCACAAAGTAGCTATATTTACCTTTGCAATATGTTTTAACTAGTCTATTGGAGTTGCTCTTATGCATGAATCTACTAAAATATTTAGGCCAATTTATTTTTATTCCTACAATAATTGTTTTAAGGCTAAAACAATTGACATTTACTGTTGAAAAGGTAAGTATCATTACCAACATATTCAATATAAGGTAGAGTAATTTTATTGGAGCTATAGTACATCTTGAATATAGAAAATAGTACGAACTCCTAATCCGCTGAGCTTAAATCTTTATCATTACTCCGTGCGAGCAAAAGTTTAGATTGAGGGAGTTTTTTAACGGTGCTTATGTACTATTATACCATCAGTAATCCTCGAAAATAAAGTAAGATTTAGTATTTCTTGCATGCATTTTATTCCAAATAATGTAGTTTCATGTAGCAAGTTAACCAACTGACGAATCAGAAGCCGCCATGTGGCAAGGATTAAAGATGGAGTCAACTCCCAGAGACAAAAAAAACATATTCTGAAGAATCTCCAGAGGACCCACGAGGAAACTTGGCACCAAAGCAACCCCTAGGAGGTCGCCCGACCTGGAGTTTGTTAGTACATCTAGGCCCCTTGTGGATTTTGGTGATAAATGACAACGTAATTAAAGAGCTAATGCGTTCTACTAAGTTCTATGAAAAATTGCAGGTAATCAAAAAGAGAGAAAAGATGAGATGTGCCTAAAGCTGAGCTCATTGAAGATTCTTATAGTTTTTATTCTATCATTGAGTTTAGGCATGTCGTACTATCAAAAGGAACAGGAAATGAAGTGAAAGGACCGAAGCAAATTCTCAAAATCTCTCAAAAACATCATTTCCAGAACACCCCTGGCCGGAGACTCCGGCCCTTTTTAGTCGAGTCCAGAGGACCATTTGTCGGAGTGTCCGGCCTCTTGGCCGGAGACTCCGGACCTTTTCTTTGGATTTCAGTACACCCCTTGACGGAGTGTTCGGCCCAAGGTCGGAGACTTCGAGCATTTTACTCCGGACTCCAGAACACCCCTCGCCGAAGTTGTCCGGCCCCTGGGTCGGAGACTCCGGGTATTTTTCACCGAGTCCAGTACAACTCTTGCCGGAGTGTCTGGCCCCTGGCCAGAGACTCTGACGTTTGAATTTTGCCTCCTTGATGCCTGTCAGAGTGTCCGGCCTGGAGCTAGAGACTCCGGTGCCGGAGTGTCTGGCCCTTGAGCAGAGACTACGGTGGTTTTGACACCCCAACGACTCTTTTAGGAGTGAGGAGTATAGAAGACTCCTCCCCAACGGGCAGAATAATCTCTAAGCCTTATTTTCGACCTGAACACACTTGAGCTCATTCTCATACTCTCTCACACTCTTGCTAAGGCTTCTTTGCTTAGATTTGAGCAAGGGAAGTGAGAGGGAAATCTTTCCAAGGTTTTGAGAGCATCCCTTTGATTCTTAAGAGCATTTGTGGCGGTGGAACTTGATTTCGCTTGAGCTTATTCTCACACTCTTGCTAAGGCTTCCTTAATTAGATTTGAGCAAGGGAAGTGAGAGGGCAATCTTTCAAAGGCTTTGAGAGTATCCCTTTGATTCCCAAGAGCATTTGTGGAGGTGGAGCATTTGTGGAGGTGGAACTTGATTTCGCGTTTGTTACTCTTGGAGCTTCAAGCTCCTAGACGACTAGGCGTGCTCGGGAGCTCCCAACTCGTGTGGTGAAGCCTCGGGAAGTTTGTATTGCCCTTCCGAAAGGGATTTGATCGTGAGGCACTCATCTCGACCTTGGTGGTCGTCTTGAGAGAGAAAAAGGGTTAAGCGAAACTCGGTTCTTTGTGAACCTCTTAGCGGAGACGTAGGATCCTTAGTGGATCTGAACTCCAAGATAAATCCTTGTGTCTCCGTGTGCTTCTTGTTTTCTACTAGTTTGAGATCTATTACCCGCTTCACTTACATTTCGGCATCGATCTATTAGGGTAGCTTGTTCTAGCCTTATTTACTTGTTCCTGCTTGCTCTAGTACTTCTGCTTTATCTTTTGGTTCAAGTAATTTCGCTAGATCTAGCTTAAAATTCCTGCATTCGAAGTTCACAGTCGTCGCCAGAGTGTCCGGTCAATAGCTGGAGTCTCCGACACCGGAGTATCCGGCTAGTGGCCGGGGTGTCCAGGGGGACTGACAGTTTGTTTAAGTCTTAATTTACAGAAATTTTTTAGGTTGGCCTATTCACCCCCTCTAGGCCACTTTCGATTGATATCAGAGCCAAACTCTTCGAATTGAGCTTAACCGCTTGGAGAGACGATGAAGGGTCTAAGGGAATCTAGTCAAGCGAGCGAAGAATCAAGCGAAGAAGTTGAACATTCTTCTTCGAATGAGAATGAAGGAGAATCCTTCTCATTCCTCAAGAGGAAGGCTAAAGAAGAGAGGAAGCAAAAGAAGAAGGGAGTTAAAAAGGACTACTCTAAAACCCGCTTCAATTATTCTCATCATAATTCTAACACAAACTTCTTGTCGTTAAGCATTGGTAAACCACCTCAATTTGATTGGGTGAATTATACCAAGTAGAGGCACAACATGAAGTATCACCTATTTTCGCTCTACCCGAGCATATGGGATATTGTTTGTACAGGTGTTGATTATCTGGATAGTGATGATGATGAAGAACTCACTCTAGAACAAGAACAAGATCTCCACCAAAATGCTCAAGCGGTCACGATCCTTCTCTTTTCGCTCAACCAAGAGGAGTTCAATAAGGTTGATGGGTTGAACTCGGCAAAGGACATTTGAGATACACTTTGAGTTGTTCATGAAGGCACCAAGACAATTAGGATTGTCAAGATTGAGATGATTGAGGGAGAATTGGGTAGATTTGTGATGAAAGACAATGAATCCCCTCAAGAGATGTACAACCGGCTCAAGATTCTCATCAACAAGATTAGAGCCTATGGAAGAAAAAATTAGAATAATCATGAGGTTGTCAAGAAGATGATTAGGACTTACACGGTTAGGAACACAACCTTGTGTACACTAATTCGTGAGAGCCCTAACTACAAGAAGATGACTCCCGATGAAGTGCTTGGAAAGATTATCAACCATGAGATGATGGAGAAAGAAGCCCAGTATGTAAAGAACTTGTCAAAAGGCACCTCAAGCTCAAAGAATCAAGACATAGCACTCAAGGCAAGCAAGAAGAGCAAAGGCAAGAAGATAGTTGAAGAGAGCTCAAGTGATGAAGATGAAAGCTCCAACCTCGATGATGAAAACATGGCTCTCTTTGTCAAGAGATTCAAGAAGTTCATGAGAAAGGAGCGGAATTACCGTGATGATAAGAGAAAAGATAAGCCCAAGTCAAGAGGAAAAAGAGCTTGCGACAATTGTGGGAAGTATGGGCATTTTATTGCAAATTGCCCACATGAGAAGAAAGAAGAAGATGATGGCGAGAAGAAAAAGAGAAGTACTTCAACAAAGACAAGAAATTTTCAAAAAAGAAGTACACCAATGAAGCCCATCTAGGAATGGAATGGGACTCAAATGAGGAGAGTTCCGATTCGGACGATGAAGACGTTGGTATATTTGCCATCAAAGAATCTTCATTAAGCAAATCTCTCTTCATCAACCTCAACAAGAGCAAGAGCACTACTCACACATACTTAGTGGCAAAGGAGGGCAAGCGTAAGGTAAAAACTAAATCCAACCTCTCTCATAAGTATGTTAGTAGTGATAAGAAAATAGATAATGATAGTGAAGATGAGGCCTTGCTAAAAGGGTTAAGTAAAAGTGATATAACTAAAATCAAAATGCTTGTGAATCAAATAGTTGAGCGGGATGAGATTCTCAAAAATCAAGAGGACTTGCTCATTCTTGAAAAGAAGAGAAACCTTGAGCTTGAGAATCTCTTAACTCTAAAAAAGAAGAAAAATGAAGAGTTAGACCAATAACTTGCTTCATGCAAGGAGACTTGTATGAGTCTTGAGAGTTCAAGTGGTGCTCTTCAAGAAGACTATGATGCCTTGAAAAAGGCTCATAAAGACTTTGAAGTGCAATTTGAAACTCTTCGGTCTAACTCTAAACCTAAAGTTGCACCTAGCTCAACTAAAGCTTCCAAACATTGTGCTAGATGTAAGCATATTGATCTTGAAGCTTGTGCTACTAATGTCAAATTGATTCATGACTTGAAAGATCAAGTGAAAACTTTGAAAGGGCAAGTTCACCAAAATAAGTAAGAACTTGACGGTAAGAAGGTTGAATATGCAAGAAGTGCATATTTGAACAGAAGGCGCCCACATATGAAGGATGGTATTGGCTATGTTCATGGTGAAAACCAAAATGCAAGAGAAGTAAAGAATGGCCAAGAATTTCTAAAATTCACAAAAGAGGGAACCTACCAAAAGAAGCACGTGAAGAGCAAAGTCACTAATGATCCTTCTAAGTCTCATGATCATCATGTTAATGTTTCTCATAACATGTCCATGCTATTTCAAACCTTTGATGCATCATATATTCTAATAAAAAACAAGTATGGTAGAATTATTGCTAAGTATGTTGGGCCACGCAACAAGAGCTCAAAAGCTTGTGTGTGGGTGCCCAAGACTCTTGTGGCTAATGTGAAAGGACCCAAACAAATTTGGGTACCTAAAAAAAAAAGCTTAACTTATTTGGTAGGTGTACTCCTCCGGTGGATCAAGTTGGGTGCTAGATAGTGAATGCACTAATCATATGACCGGAGAGAAAAGGATGTTCACCTCCTAGCAAGAAAATGAGGCTTCAATGGAGAGCATCACTTTTGGTGACAATGGTCAAGGAAGAGTGCGTGGTTATGGTAAAATTGCTTTCACAACCGAGCATTCAATTTCTAATGTTTTGCTTGTTGATTCTTTAGACTACAATTTGTTGTTTGTTTCACAACTTTGTGAGATGGGCTATAATTGTTTGTTCACTAATGAGGGTGTGACGGTCTTTAGAAGGAGGGATGACTCAATTGCCTTTAAAGGTGTGTTAAAGGGAAAGCTATATCTCGTTGACTTTTCAATAGATAAGTCTCAATTTGACACATGTTTAATTGCAAAGTCCAACATGGGTTGGTTGTGGCATCGTAGGCGAGCCCATGTTGAAATGAGGAATCTTAATAAGCTACTAAAAGGTGGTCACATCCTAGGACTAACCAATGTTGTATTTGAGAAAGATAAGCCTTGTGGAGCATGTCAAGCCGAAAAACAAGTTGTAGCACCACATCCTGCCAAGAACATTGTGACAACAACAAGGCCATTGGAATTGTTGATCTCTTTGGTCCAAAAGCCTACATAAGCACTGGTGGTAACAGATATGGTCTTGTAATTATTGATGATTATTCTCGTATCACTTGGGTGTTTTTTTTGCCTGATAAGAGCGAAACTCAAAGAGAACTAAAGAAGTTCTTAAGAAAAGCTCAAAACGAATTCGGCTTGAGAGTCAAGAAGATAAGAAGTGACAATGGAAGTGAATTCAAGAACACTCAAGTGGAGGAGTATCTTGATGAAGAAGGCATCCAGCATGAGTTTTGGGCACCTTACTCCCCTCAACAAAATAGAGTTACCGAAAGGAAGAACCGTACACTCATAGAGATGGCAAGAACCATGCTTGATGAACACAAGACCTCCGATCGCTTTTGGGCTGAAGCGGTAAACACAACATGTCATGCAACCAACCGATTCTATCTTCATCGCATTTAAAAGAAGACCCCCTACGAGCTTCTCACGGGTAACAAACCTAATGTCTCTTACTTTTGTGTTTTTGGAAGCGAGTTTTATATTCTTAAAAAGAAACACAAATCATCCAAATTTGCTCCAAAAGCGGATGAAGGTTTCTTGCTTGGTTATGACTCAAACCCTCATGCCTATCGTGTCATTAACAAAACTCCGGTTTAGTTGAAGTCACGTGTGATGCAGTGTTTGATGAGACTAATGGCTCTCAAGTAGAGCAACTTGATCTTGATGTTTTAGATGATGAAGAAGCTCCATGTGATGCATTGAGAAGGATGGCAATTGGTGATGTGCATCCACGTGGTCCACAAGATGTGCAAGATGATTCATCCTCCAATGTAGCATCACTTCCAACATAAGATGAAGCTCAAGAAGAAGAGGGCAATGATCAAGGGGGGAGATGATGAAGAAGAGCAAGATGAACCAAGACCTCAAATGCCACACCCAAGAGTCCATCAAAGTGCTCAAAAAGATCACCCCGTTGACAACATACTTGATAATATTAAAAAAAGGGTAACGACTAGATCACCAGTCGCTACCTTTTGTGAACATTACTCTTTTGTTTTCTCCTTGGAACCATTTAGGGTAAAAGATGTACTTCGTGATCCAGATTGGGTGATGGCCATGGAAGAAGAGTTGAACAACTTCAAGAAGAATGAAGTCTGGTCCTTGATGGAGCATCCAAGTCAAAATATTGTGAGCACTAAATAGGTGTTTCGCAACAAACAAGATGAGCATGGAGTCGTGACAAGGAACAAGGCAAGGCTCGTGGCAAAAGGTTATTCACAAGTTGAAGGCTTGGATTTTGATGAGACCTTTGCCCCCGTAGCTAGGCTTGAGTCAATTCGTATATTACTTGCCTATGCTAATCACCATAATTTCAAGCTATATCAAATGGACGTGAAAAATGCATTTCTCAACGGGCCAATCAAAAAAGAAGTATACGTGGAGCAACCACTGGGCTTTGAAGATGATGAGTATCCTAACCACGTTTATAAACTCCATGAGGTGTTCTATGGGCTTAAGCAAGCTCATAAAGCATGGTATGAATATCTTAGGGACTTTCTCATTGAAAGTGGTTTTACAATTAGAAAAGCTGATTCCACTCTTTTCACAAAAAGAGTTGACAATGATTTATTTGTATGCTAAATATATGTCGATGACATAATATTTGGTTCTACTAACAAAACTTTTTGTGATGAGTTTTGCAAGATCATGACCGAAAGATTTAAGATGTCCATGATGGGAGAGTTGACGTTCTTCCTCAGCTTTCAAGTGAAACAACTCAAGGAAGGAACGTTCATATATCAAACCAAGTACACCCATGACATTCTTAAGAAGTTCAAGATGGCGGATGCTAAACCAATCAAGACTCTCATGGGGACAAATGGTCATTTTGGTCTTGATGTCGGTGAGAAAGCGGTGGATCAAAAGGTATATCGCTCCATGATTGGATCTTTGCTTTACCTTTCTGCATCTAGGCCCGATATCATGCTTAGTGTGTGTATGTGTGCAAGATTTCAAGCTGCTCCAAAGGAGTGCCATTTAAGGGCAATTAAGAGAATCTTAAGATATTTAGTTCACACACCAAACCTAAGGCTTTGGTATCCAAAGGGTTCCATTTTTAATCTCATTTGATATTTCGATGCAGATTATGCCGGATGCAAAGTGGGTAGGAAGAGCACATTGGGGACTTGCCAATTTTTGATAAGATCTCTAGTATCATGGTCCTCCAAGAAACAAAACTCCGTTGCCCTATCAACCGTCGAAGCCGAGTACATAGCTGTGGGCAGCTGTTGCGCCCAATTGCTATGGATGAGGCAAACCTTTAAGAACTTTGGTTACTTTGAGAACAAAGTCCCTCTCCTATGTGACAATGAGAGTGCCATTAAAATTGCTAATAATCCTTGTGATCATAACCACACAAAGCACATAGACATCCGGCACCATTTCTTGAGAGATCATTCACTAAAGGGGGATATAAAGATATTCCATGTACCTACCAAAGACCCATTTACTAAAGGGAGATATAAAAATATTCTATGTACCTACCAAAGACCAATTGTCTGATATTTTCACCAAGCCTCTAGATGAGAAGCGCTTTTGTGAGCTTCGGAGTGAGCTTAATATCATAGATTCTCGAAATGTGGCTTGAAGTAGTGCACATATGCTTGTTGTTCTCTCTTTGATTGAAAAACAAAAGATTTATAAAAACATTGAGTGATTTTCAAAACTATGTTATTTGTTCTAGCTATTTTTGGCATACATGCTTGACTATGGTGATTATGGTTATTGAAATGTTGATTGTTGGCTAATCACCATTAGTAAAGATCTTAAAATAAATCTCACACTCCATCTATCATCGTTCCGTCATCAAAATCCGTCTAAAATTCAAGTCTGAGATTCATTCCAGAAGACCCCCTGTCGGAGTCTTCGGCCACTTGCCGAAATCTCCGGTGTCGGAGTCTCCGGAGGTCCTCAGGTATTTAAGCCATCCAACCGTTGCCAGGGTTCTTTTTAGAACTAGCGCCTCCAAACCACCCCAAATTGCCACCTCTCTTCACTTGTTTGAATCTTGGACTTTGGAGTAGGATTTCTACGGGAAAGCACTTCCCCAATCCTTCTCCGGAGTCTCTGATTTTCATCCGGTCATTTTCTCAAGTTTTTGGAGGTAATCTCATTTTGCCCGATCTCTCTCCCTAGAAGGTTTTAGGTTGTTCCAATGCTTCCAATCTTGCTATCACATGTTTCTAAGTCAATGCTAGTGATTTGGTAGCTTTCCCATGGCTAAAATCGTAGTTCCACCAAAATCTTCATTCAAACATGTTTTAGCTCGATCTACTTTTCTAGAAAGTTTTGGACGACAACTCTTTGACAAAGTAGTGTGTATGAACACCTAGAATCACCACCAAAAGACATTCCTTGATTCCCCAAGTTTTTGGTGTCGACCCGAACATAAATCGATCTGGCTGGAGTGTTCGGCTCCTGGCCGGAGTCTTCGGTGCCGGAATCTCCGGCCCCTGACCGGACACTCCGACCCTGCCTATTCTGTTCCATCTTTTCAAGTTCAATTCAAAACTTCTTTTAGCTTCTTCTTCACATTATATGGGTTCCTCACTGCTTGTAATTCATTTGTTTGGCAGATGACTCGTACCAAGAATCCTCAAGAAAATAGCCCCTCTAATGAAGAGGAGATAGTCCCGGTGCAAAGTCCTTTAGTCAAGAGGAAAAGACAACCCAGCCGTTCTTCTAGCGGCATTGTGATTCGAGATTCTCAAGAGGGCGGTTCCTCACGGCCTGCCTCAAAGAAGGCCGCTCACCCAAAAGCCAAAGGAAAAGCGAAACCCAAAGGAAAAGGAAAAGGGCTTATGGGTGGATCAACTGATCCAGCTGAGTCAGCAGGGCAGCACCAGGATACACGTCCTCTCAAGCGTAATGTTGTCTACCAAGTGTATTATCCCAAGGTGGAGTACCCTTCGACTGTCACCCCCAGGATGATGGTAGACTACAAGCGGGGTAAACATGATTTGATGCCCAGGAGACTAGAGGACCCCTACTTGTATGAGACCGAGGATGGCTTCGCGGATCATCGGTTCCATAACATGTTTTAGCTTGATTGGTATAGATCCGTGATCTTTGACAAGAAGAAGAACAGGACCACCTCGATGAAATGGATTGACTGGGATTACATGGTGAAGAAGAAGGATCCAGTGTTTGATGAGGTGATCAGAATGTGTGAAGCCAGAAATGTTAAGAAGATCATGGGCTTCAGGCATGGATGGAACGAGGAGCTCATTGCTCAGTTTTATTCCACACTTTGGATTGATCACAGTGGCGAGGATGAGGTGCTGCATTGGAGCCTTGAAGGCAACCGTTTTCATGCATCTCGCTGGTTCTTTGCTTCAATTCTTGGATTTGATGATGAAGATCTTGCCAAGTCATGGCGGAAGGACATTGAACAATGAGGAGATCACTTTCTTGTATGACCGTGACTTTGGGCCTCCTATATATGGGATGGTTCATGGCATGGCTCCAAACTACAAGATCCTCACAGCTCTTTTCTGTCACACACTAAATCCCAAGAGTGATCATGCTACCAGTGTTTGGCATAACACGAAGACTTTGCTCTCGTATACGCAAGACCACCCGAAAAAGAAAGGGGATTTAGTGTGTTCATGTTCATCTACTCATCCGTCATCGAGAATTCCATCTCTCCCACGAAGAGTTGTGGATATGCTCCTTATATCATGGCACTTATTGAGTGGACTTGTGGCATTGAATCTCTCATGACAAAGTCCACAGTCCCTACAGAGTCCATCCCATCAAGATTTCAGCTGTTCCTTCTTCTCGAGCTGACTCTCCCGTTGGAGGACCCTCCACTTTCACTAGGTCTTGCTTTGGCAAGACCCAAGCCTCGAGGAAGAAGAGCTCCTTGATCTCTAGAGCTCTTTGATCAATCTTCAACCTTTGCTCCTCCCAAGCAAGAAAATCTGAGAAGCACTTTCGGAGGTCTCATGAGCACTTCTCTTATCTTGAGGACAAAGTTCAAAGGCTTGGTGCTCAAGCTTCTCTTCAGTTCACTCCTCCTTGTGAGTACTCTCCAACTTCTCCTTTTGAGCCTTTTGCACAGGAGGTTGCTATAGAAGCCGAAGATTCTAGTGAGGAAGGTGATACGGAATATGAAGAAGAAGAAGATGATGATGGTAATGATGGCGATGATGGGGATGATGGCGGTGACGGCGGAGGTGCTGAAATTGAAGAATATGACTTCTATTGAGCTTCACTTCACTTCTTTTCTCCTTTTTGGCGATGTGATGCCAAATGGGGAAAAGTAGTTATCTTTATCTTCCTTGTTATTCATTTCGAGTGTGTGTGAGACCTGTGTTAAGACTATTTTGATGATTGTAATCTTAAGAGCTTGTACCTTTATTATCATGTATGGTTGTATTGGTGCTTGTTCACTTTCTCGCTTTACATTTGTGTGATTATAACTTGTCATGAGCATCACATATATATATTGTTGTCACACACACTAGTTGCACCACACAGATGCATTGATATAGGTGGGAGCCCTTACAAATTTTTATCTTTGCAATATGTGCATTTTGGATTGTCATGTCATATCTTGTTCTATATGCACACATTAAGGGGGAGCTCACTATATCAAAGCATCTAAAACCTTGTTTTTATATCTCTCTTGAAGCTTTAATTGTGTTGTCATCAATCACCAAAAAGGGAAAGATTGTTACTACATCTAAGCCCCTTGTGGGTTTTGGTGATAAATGACAACGTAACTAAAGTAACGTGTTCTATTGAGTTCTATGAAGAATTGCAGGTAATCAAAAAGAGAGAAAAGATAAGACATGCCTAAAGCGGAGCTCATTGAAGATTCTTATAGTTTTTATTCTATCCTTGAGTTTAGACAAGTCGTACTATCAAGAGGGACGGGAAATGAAGTGGAAGAACCGAAGAAAATTCTCAAAATCTCCCAAAAACATCATTTTCAGAATACCCCTGGCTGGCTCTTTTTAGTCGAGTCCAGAGGACCCCTTGCCAGAGTGTCCGTCCTCCTGGCCGAAGACTCCGGACTTTTTCATTGGATTTCAGTACACCCCTCGTCGGAGTGTCCAGCCTAGGTCGAAGACTCCAGCATTTTATTTCGGACTCCAGAACACCTCTTGACGAAGTGTCCGGCCTCTGGGTCGGAGACTCTAGGTATTTTTCACCGAGTCCAGTACACCCTTTGTCGGAGTGTCCGACACTTGATCGGAGACTCCGGTGGTTCTGACACCCCAACAACTCTTTCAGGAGTGAGGAGTATAAAAGACTCCTCCTCAACGGGCAGAATAATCTCTAAGCCTTATTTTTTTACCTGAACACACTTGAGCTTATTCTCACACTCTTGCTAAGGCTTCCTTAATTAGATTTGAGCAAGGGAAGTGAGAGGGCAATCTTTCAAAGGCTTTGAGAGTATCCCTTTGATTCCCAAGAGCATTTGTGGAGGTGGAGCATTTGTGGAGGTGGAACTTGATTTCGCGTTTGTTACTCTTGGAGCTTCAAGCTCCTAGATGACTAGGCGTGCTCGGGAGCTCCCAACTCGTGTGATGAAGCCCCAGGATGTTTGTATTGCCCTCTTGAAAGGGATTTGATAGTGAGGCACTCATCTCGGCCTTGATGGTCATCTTGAGAGAGAAAAAGGGTTGAGTGAAACCCGGTTCTTTGTGAATCTCTCAACGGAGACGTAGGATCCTTAGTGGATCTAAACTCCGGGATAAATCCTTGTGTCTTCGTGTGCTTCTTGTTTTCTAGGTTTGAGATCTATTACCCGCTTCACTTACATTTCGGCATCGATCTATTAGGGTAGCTTGTTCTAGCCGTATTTACTTGTTCCTGCTTGCTCTAATACATCCGCTTTATCTTTTGGTTAAAGTAATTTCGCTAGATCTAGCTTAAAATTCCTGCATTCAAAGTTCACAGTGGCTGCCGGAGTGTCCGGCCAGTGGCCGGAGTTTCCGGGGGGACTGGCAGTTTGTTTAAGTCTTAATTTGCAGGAAATTTTTAGATCGGCCTATTCGGCCCCCTCTAGGCCACTTTCAGAGTTGGCGCCATTCCTAGAGTGATTTTACGTATTGGTTTCTCTGAAGTTCCTTAGGAATATTCTAAGTTGTTTTGCGGAAACTAAGTAACCTCTATCGACTCTTGGAGGCTATAAAAGGGACCCCTCACTTCAACACACGCTTCACTTGGATTTCACTCTCACTCACTTAGTCTTTCATAGTTTTTAGTGTCGTTTGACTGAAGAAATTTCTTCTAATTCCCAAGTCATTTTGGAGAAATTAGTGAGTATTCTTCTTATATATATTTTTCCTTTTTAATGACTATAAGCATTAGTAAACATTTTCTATATAATTTGTTTTTCTTAGTATAGTTGTACTTTTCATTATGGGAAATTAGTAAGCTATAATTATAGTATACTTTAGTGTTTATACCCTTATAATCAGTGCATGTTCAGGCTGGTCGATCTATGGCACGATATCAATTCAATGTACCTCTGATGTGGCTTAGTCCTAGCTTCGCTATTCGGAAGGATTAAGATGTTGTTGGATAATGTGGACATAGGTTTAGATTATTCACATTCATTGAATTAATTTTCTAAAAATATATCCAAAATGTTGTTTTTAAAAATTATATTTATAATGGGTCTCATTTTATTATATTAATTATAACAAACAAAAGGGCAGTCTAGAATGGATGTATGGTTTAAGAGATAAATGAATTTAATAATTTTGGATCCAAGGATTAAACTTCACCTCAGCCACTAGCACGTCACACGCGTCAAGACCTCCAAGAGCATGCGCCTGTTTCTATCCCAACTATCGGTTTCCTGTTGCACGAATTAAAATTTATAGGGTAAATTCATTATCAGCTATGAAAAACTATGTTTTTTATTAGCATTCAAATTTTTTAATTTATTTATCAACCACTAATGTTAACTTTATTTCCTTATTCACCACTCCCATGCATTAAGGTGCTTCAAAGAATTATTTACCCTTTATCATTTTTTCCCTAAGTTTTCTTGTTACCCATTTTAGTGGACATTGTAGAAATCAGTTCTCTTTCAGGAATTCACATTATGGTCCTCAGGCTCAAAAAGAAATAAATGGTTTAGATTCAATTTTAAAATTTTAATTTTTAATTAAAAAATTGTTCCTTGTGAAAATTTTATAGATCCTGAAACCAAACAAGGTCCACTAAAATGGGTAGTGAGAAAAATTAGCAAAAAATGATAGAGAAGGTAAAAAGTCCTTAAGTATATAGAAGTAGTGAATAAGAAATGAATGTTAACATTGCTGGTTGATAAATAAATTGGAAATTTTGAATGTCTGATAAGAAACTTGTACTCCCTCGATAAAATGTTTTATTATCAGAAATACTTGATGTATGATTTATTTGATTTATATTTTTCTAAATTTTTTTAAATAATACGAATGATAAAACATTAATTTTTAAAGGTAAACATGTCTCTTATTTTAGAACGAAGGGAGTAATTTTTTATGGCTAATAAGAAATTTATCCATATCCAGCCCTGAGTGAAACTCTTCACTCACAGCCGTCTCAGTATATATTAATGGAGCATCAACTTGAGCCTTCATGATTGAAGCAGAACTGTGAAGGCCAGTCCATCTTTTAAGACCGGAAGCAAAGAGAAATTGTGAACAAAACTGAGTACAACAAAATTATTCATCACAGAAAAAAGGTAAGCAGAGCAATGAGAGATTTCGACCCGAAACACAACCCAAGACAATGGCTTTTTTTGCATAGCTGAAACTTGTTAAAAAAGCAACTTATTTTCAATGCCGGTGAAAAACATTAAAAAATATGTTGCTATTTAGTTCATTTTGAAAAACTTCTAAACTAATAAATTGTAAAATAAATTTACTGTTTAACAAAACTGTACTTATTTTTGTGAATAAGCTAGAAATAAACTGTGCCAAATAGAGCCAATGTATCCAACCAAAAGGCAAAAGCAGGAACATCGAACGGGCTGTGGCTTGCAGGTGCAGGCCTGCTGCTAGCCCTTCTATACCTCCCTCCCTGAATTTGATATTTCTGCATGGAACTTTCAGTCATCAATTCTTTTATTGTTTACCAACAATAATTTCAGACATGTTGTCCGAATAAATTATGTCACGCACATGATAGCTTGAACATGTACTCCTCCCCCCAATTTTTTTTGTCGTCAAGACAACAAACCAAATTTAAAAATTTAATTATATTTATTGTACTAGCGACCACAATTTTAGAATGGAGTGTCTTGCAGCAGCTTAAACACAAGATCCCTCTTGTAACAAGGCTAAAGTACTGTTTGGCACATCTTGTTAAAAAACAGCTTATTTTCATAGCTGATGAAAAGCAATTAAAAATAAGTTGTTGTTTAGTTCATTATGAGAATGTGCTGAACTAATAAGCTGTGAAATAAGTTTACTATTTGGCACAACTTCTGTTTATTTTTGTGAATAAGTTGGAAATAAGCTGTGCTAAACAGTGCCTAAGGCTCTGTTTGATAGGGCTCTGGCTCCTCTAAAAACGGCTCCGGCTCTGGCTTCATTGGAGGAAAGGTTTCTATGGCTCTGGCTTCGGCTACTTAAAAAATATTTGGTAAAACGGCTTCTTCTGTGGGCTCTTCTATTTTGTAGGAGTAGTTAATAAAAAAAATGACACGTGGACGAAGGAGCCACGAGAAGCCACTTTTTTTAGCTTCTAGCTTCACCTCTGTCTCTCTCCTAAAATGAAGGAGAAGTGGCTTCTCTTAAAATTGTTTGGTACGGTTTCACTTAAAGCTGGCGGAGAAGCCGCTCGAGGAGCCCTACCAAACGAGGCCTAAATGCCTAAACGCTGCTTCTTCCTTTAAAAGTCCAATAAATTGTTGAGAAACAGAATAAAAGAAAATAGTATTTTCTAATCATATATTTTTTTTATTATCCTAGTTTTTTTAGGAATCAGATTTTCCTAATGGTATACTAGCTCTCTTTGGTTGAGATGACCGATATGTTTTAGAAACTATTTAAAGAGATTTGATAATAAAGTCATGTTGCTAAGTAGCTGTATTTAATTTCAAGGCAAATATAGAGTTATATATATTGTTTTTTCATATTTATATTTATATCTTGTTTAAAAAATATTGTTCGTCGAAAAATTGAAAATAAATTATCGAAACAAGCATGCGTACGCGGACCACAAAGATGCACTGAAACGTGTGGCAGCCTAGCAGGGATTACCCCGGCCATCTGGTTGCGCGGATCCGACGACGAAGACGAGAACGTACAGGTGGGTTCAGGGGGCGCACTCTACAACCGCCGCAAGTCGCCGGCATGCAGCCAGAACGAATCAATCCCGCACCTGCTATTCTTCTTCCTGGTCCACGGCGACCACGAACGGTAGTGTGGATTGAAGTCGCCTTTGAAGCGGTCGGTCCTTCCGCCGGGTTACTGTTGCCGATTCCGCTGCTGCCTTGCTTTGGCCGGCAGCCACAAGCCCAATCGACGCCCCCCGGGGGCCGGCAACTCCACGAAGCTTGCACGCAGCATCAGCTTCGCATGTTTCCTTCCCTGGCTGAAGATTTTATTTTTCCCTGGGTCCTCGCAAGCGCGCGCAGCGGGTTTTCAAACTGCCGGTCTCCGTATCTGCTACTCGCGTCGAGGTTTCTTGGTTCTGACCAAGGTTTTGGAAACCAAAATGGTTTCTCAAACTGGTCGGTACCAATCGGTTTTTATGAAAACCGAAAAAATTAATAAACTAAAAAAATCAAACAAATTTAAAAATTAAATTTTTGAGAGAAAACCACTCGGTTTCTGGTTTAACGACCAGTTTTTTTATTTCCCGATCGGTTTTTTTCGATTTATCTTTTTAAATTTGAAATCAAGTAGGTTTAAGCGGTTTTTTCGGTTTACCACTCGGTTTGACTAGTTTACTGATAGGTTTCACTGGTTTTTGAATTTTTATTTTTTTGAAATTTCAATTTTTTTTAAATTTATTAAACCAAAAATCAAACTGGACCGATTCTTATAGGTTTTTAAAACTTTGATTCTGACGCAGCAGCTGCGAATAGTGGTCGTCGATTTTAGATTCAAACACTACTAGTACTGGAAACTTTCAGCCTGGGCCTAAGCGTAGACCTGCAGGCCTGGCACGAGCACGGCTCTACTTGGTATGACGTCCGGCCCGCGTAGCTCATTAGGTTCGGCCAGGCACAGCATGACCTGACACGGCTTGTGGAATTTGTATTTGCAATTTAAATGTTAAATATATATAATTTGATCTATTTATATTTTAAATTTAATATTTTAAATATTATAAAATTAGTTTTCCGCAATTGTTTCAGGAATTTTTTTTTTCCCGAGCTTCCAGCCACCTTGGAGAAGACACTCTATATCTGGAGAAATGAATGTACCGCAAGGGAATATATGTATGGACAAATGTAAGAAAAGATCATTCGGCAGCAAATGTGAACTTTCAATAGATTGATTGCGTCCAGAAGTATTGATTACTAGTAGAACGAAAGAAATGGTCAAGAAAACACCAGTCTATGCTCGTCTAGCTTGAATATTCGACGAGGAATTCAAGTGCGTCTCTTGGTGGAAAAGAAAGATGAATCAGGACATAGTATCTTAGCTGATCAACCTGCGTGGTGAAGCTCCTGAATGATAAGAGGACAAACACCAACCCGTATCTGATTCCAGAAGCTCCACAAAGAAATGGACGTATCTTCTCTGAGTGAAGCATCTGTATTGTTTGTCGTATACAGATTGGTAGTTTTTCTTCACAAATTATTGAACAGGTCACAGTTAGAACATGAACTATTAAATTTTACAATTCATATTTGCTATTACAATACTAACAAAATAATAATATGTACGCCCCCTGTTTTTGATTTATTGATATTAAGAAATCAATTGTTAGCTTCATTTCCGATGTCTGAAACGTTAATAATTCCACACGGAGGGAGCACTTGCTTTTTACCAAAATGTATTTGAGGCAGCTGGCACGTTTGTCTGGAATCACAAATCTGACAGTGATGACAAATCCAATGGAAAAATCAAACGGACAAAAGGTTGCAATCTCCTAGAATTGTTAGAAAGTGATCTCTACCACTTAGCCCAACGGCCTAATGGGCCCTTTGACACGCGTCCTGATCGGAGGCGCCTAGCTCAATATGACTGGTGAGCCCCTGTCGTCAGCGCCACAATAAATAGAGGTGGGGGCCGGCCGGTACTCACACGTAAGTTAAGTCCGTACCGCCACAACCCACCGACAAACCCTAATCCAATCTGCGAGCGAGCGCTGTGCCGATGGAAAGCACCACCGCCGTCACTGCCGCGACGACCGCCGTCACCGGGAGATCGACAACATCGCCGCGCCGCGACTTCTACGCCACTGCCCTCACCACCAACCGACGCTGCCCTAGCGCAGAAGGACCGCATCGACAAAGGGCAGATGGCCGGATCATCTTCCACGACTCCGACGACCAGATCCGAAGGTATTGACCACCTCCGAACCACACAGTTTTCTTAACACACGAGACTCTCGGATCTACACTCCTAGACACGAAAAAGACTACAACATTGGCATCAGAGCCAGGTCTAGGGGTGGATCCCGACGAGTCATGAAAAGAGCTCGCCGGAACCCTACCTGCGAGCACATCACAGAAAAGTGAAAAACAAAAAGAATGTAGCCAGCGGTGTAAGCCGACCGGACTTCACTATAACGGAGTCCACAGTGCTTCGCGAAAGATCTGTGGAAAAGGGGGGAGAAACTGCACGGCTCGCGGCACCCCCCTCCCACAAAAGCACGGCACAAGACCGGTGCGCGGCCAAGAACGCGCGGCCGGCGGCCCCG
>BCLG01000069.1:68961-92215 GCA_001602295.1 Zoysia matrella
TGTGTATGTGTTATTCTACACCCTCCATCACTACAAATCCTTTAATCTATGATAGTTTTTGGGTGACATTTATAAAGTTGTTCTAAAGAGGCTATATGTACGTATGATGACTATAAATTTCATCACAGATTTGCATATTTGTCATTAAGTAAATAATCGTCATAGATTTAACACTTTTTGTGTGGTAAGAGAAAAATGTTGAAAAAAGGAAAATATGATGCCAAATGCATCTAATTTTGCTCACATGCCTTACCAATGATACTCTTGTGCAGTTAGCTATGGAATATATGGCATTTTGTTCTATTAGAATGTAGAATATAACTCCTTTGAAATAAGAGATGATACAGAATCATCAGCTAAGATTACTTTTTTTCACCTAAATTCACAACGTAGCTCTTCACAGTGCTAATTTGTTGATGTCTGCTAGTGCAAACATTCAGTTTCAAACTTCATTTGATTTCTCTTGTATGTTAATTTCCTCATGCATTATGTTATAATATGACCTGGCAACTAGGGTATTGAGGTGTGGCAAATGCGGCATCATCCTTCTAGTTCTCCTCCATCATGACACTTCTTTCCGCTATTGGCCTCGTCTCTAAACCGAGCGGGATTAAATCACCGAAAACACTGGGTGTGTTCAGTACAGCAGACTGCGGCTGCAATCACGTAGACTCAATGCAATTTTTTGTTGGCCCTGATAGAGGCCGCTGCAGGCCCACAGCAACAGCAGCAGAAAAACCTACAGCTGAACACACCCACTAGATTTGGTGACATTAAATTATCTGGCGTGATTGAGTTTGTAGTCACACCTTGGTGTGATTAAAATCATATGTGGAAACTGTTTTTATTGGTGTGATTAAATCATACGGGAAGTTCCAGCTGACGTGGATTTTGTCACACCAGCTGAAATGCTGTGTCTTAGTCTTCAGCGACGCCAAATAAGATGGTGTGACATAACAATCTAGATTGTGAAAATATAACTTCATACATGTCATTTTTACAATAATAGTTTAAAAGTTTAAATAATAAAAAAACTCAAGTAGAGCAGATGAGAGCTGAAATGAATTAGAATGGTGTATAGGAGTACTCCTACTGCGTATCAGGTTAATATCAAATTAAATCGCGGGGCATCCTCTATTCTCTCTTGTCGCTTCTTTCGCCTGGATTTTTAGGTGATCAACAATTTGATAGGAATGCAGCTTCGCTCCTCCCATCTCCTCCTTCCATGCGCACTCTTGTTTTTCATTATAACTTGATACGCTGGGTCTATAGAGAATTAAGGGTCAATAAAAAAACATCACATTTTTTAATACTGCATGAGAGGAGAGGACGAGAAGACACAAGCCAAATTCATTTGATAGGGGTGTAAATTCAAAAATAATTTATTTAGTTGAACTAAAGTGATTTTTTTTACCTTTCATACCCAAATTGTCAATTCCTCCTCCCTGCTCCACCGCGCCATCCTTGCTGCCTCTGTCCCAGCTTTTGCCGTTGCCGCCGCCATTGGTCCTTTACCCGACCCGCCACCCCACCTCTAATATCTACTTCAGCCTGTTTCGTTGCACAACCGGAAGCCACAGCGCCACCCAACCGGAACGTTCCGTCGTTCCTTGCATGGAAATTTATCCAGGCCTACGTTGGATTCATCTCTCTGGGGTAATGAACCTTAGCCTAGCTGCGCTTGAATCTACTTGTTCAGTATGTTTTGCACGATATTTAATTTTACATGTTGCGAAGCCTCGAATACAAATGGGGTGGCGTTCTTATCCCCAATCTATTGCAAATTCATCTGTCGCGAGCTAGATATTGCTAATACCATTGATTTTCTTGGACTTCAGCGAATCTCCACATGTGTGGTTAATCAAGATCTTGACCTGATCTGTTTCTTTTTCTCCTTTTAACTATTGGTGGATCTGAAAGGATGTCGCCTAGAGAGGGGTGAATAGACGTTTCTGAAAACTAACACAAATTTGCAGCGGAAATTAAAACTGCAAAAACTGGAACTTTTGGTTTGGCAAACCGAAACTTTCAGTTTTGTTTAAAAAGTAAAAAAGACAGTAATAAATGTCTAAACTGGAACTTCTAGTTTATAATATCAGAACTTCCGGTTTTCTCGAGACAAAGAGATAAACTTCAACTTTGAGTATTCCCCCCGAAAAACTTGCAAATCACTCCTAAAAAAGTATAAGAAACAAGATAGCTACTTGATTCACAGAAATCAAGAGTTAGTCACAAGCACAACTTAATGAATCAAAAAATGCAAAATCAAAGCAAAGACACAAGAAATTGTTTCATCGAAGTTCAACGACTTGCTTTCAAGTCATCTACATCTCCGTTGAGGAAGCTTGAGCTCCACACAAGCCAACTCTAAGCCGGGTCTCTTTCAATCGCTTTCTTAGAATCACTATCTTGCTTCTTCCCTTGCGGAGGCGAAGCGGACCTTCACAAACTTTCCTATGGATCACCACAAGCTTGGTGGCTCATCCGGTGACACCTAGTCGTCTAGCTAGGAGGCTTCATCTCCAAGAGTAACAAATGCTCACGGATTTGCATCTTGCTCACGTGCTTAATGGATGAGAGTGCTCTCTTGTGCTCTCAAATGCAATCTCTCTCAACCCAACATTTGGATTTCTCACAAATCACACAAACCTCACAAAGAAGGGTTGGGGAGAGCTCTAGAGTGCTTCGGCTCAGTTATGGACGTGGGCAACACCAGCAGCAACCACTAAGGGGAGGGAGGAGGTATTATACCACCCTCTCAAAAACTAGCTATTGCGGCTGAAACTAGAAAACCAAAACTTCCGTTTCCAAAACAAAAACTTTCAGTTTCTAATGGTAACTAGCCGTTTGACACAACTCAGAGCAAACCGAAACTTCCAATTTCCCAAACCGGAACTTCCGGTTTGGAAACTTCCGACAAAGGGTCGGACACTCTGGGGAATAAAACCTCGACCAGAGAAAGGGGTATTTCTGACACTTCGCCCATGCGTTGGACACTCTAGTGAGGACTTAGGTAATTTTGCTAGAAACTGCCAAAACCGGAACTTCCAGTTCACGAAACCAGAACTTCTAGTTTTGCTGATTCAGCCAAACTTGTGAAAGTGTATGGCCATTGTGTTTCTCTCTTCTCACTTCGGGTTTCCATGAGCACTGAGACTATAAATAATCCATGATGCATCCCCCTTGATAGAGCGACATACCTATAGTCAAGATTAAATAAAAAGCCTATAATCAACACTTGAGCTTCACTTCTTGAATATTGCCACTTCTTCAACAAAACATCTTTTGGGAGATAGCAATTAACACATGCTTTGCTTGGCTAATCTGTCTTGTACTAATAATCTTAGAAACTTTTAAGCCATATGATTTGATGAGGACATCACTCCTTTAGATACACACAAGACTCCTCAAATTAGTATTGATGAAACTCATGCACGACAGTTGAGATTAGAGGTGAGCTCGT
The DNA here is from genome assembly GCA_001602295.1 of Zoysia matrella. Taxonomy (NCBI): domain Eukaryota; kingdom Viridiplantae; phylum Streptophyta; class Magnoliopsida; order Poales; family Poaceae; genus Zoysia; species Zoysia matrella. The sequence continues at coordinate 72,425 of BCLG01000069.1, forward strand.
TCCTAAACACATGTCTTCCTTCCTTTGAGAATAGATTGCTACCTAATGATTTTATCATAATTAGGAACATTGACGAGGGTGAAGGAAGCATGAAGAAGGACTTGGAGATGCTCAAGATCAACAAGGCACGTTCAACCTCGGAGGAGATCCAATCCAACTCAGAGTCGAGTTGCCCCCAGGTTCCAGGAGCAGTCCGCACTAAAATGGACGCCCAGGTCATATACGGGATCCGTTTTGGACGTTCTAGATATGGATGGAAAGCTAAGACTGAAGTCATCGAGAATCGTTAAAACAAGATGACATCAAGAAACTGCCCTGGTGCTGTGACACTTTCTTTTGGCCTTTGGGCCGTGTATCTTTTCTAGGCCCATTAGCACTAGGGTTTCTCCTTAAGGACGTCTCAACGTCTATATAAACAGTAGCCGCCATCATTAGAGATAGATTTTGATTAGTTTTTATCTGTACTCAAACAGTTTCATCGTTTGACAGTTTGCTGGTTTTTCAACTTCGTGATTTAATTCAGATTTTGCAATTGAGTTGCGTTCTTCCTTGTTCTTACTTGTGTTCTTCGATTCGCAGGCTGGGATTAGCCTTCTTGGCGAGGTCAATTGTGTGTGTACGGTTGATAACCAGAGGAGAAGTGGTGCTGTGATTGCGGAGTTCGAATCGTGTTGATTTGAGGCCGGATCGATTGCGTGTCATATCGCCACCAAATCGAGAGTTACCATGACCTGACGGAAGATCGGGAACCACGCACACATCATGATTAATGTCCACTAAATTGCTTCCAAGTTACTTCTTATCTTCTTTTTTCAATAGAATTTTGACACTTAGCAATTCATAACTCGTTGTACCTTGATAGGTTCATCGAGATTCAGCACAATTTGTCCTTCACGGGTACTACGGTTCTTCGGCACCAAGACTTCTTGCTCTTCTCTCCTTCTCGATCCATCACAACTCCATCAAGCTAATCCTTCACCTTCTTACTAACTTGAGCCACTTGTTGCGTTGTGTCTTCAATGAATACTTCTTTAGACCCTTGATGTCAACTTCAAAAGTCAAGAGCTTCTAGTCGACCTTATTTGCATGCATAATGACTCTTGATCTCCCTATTACATGTAATTGCTCTTTTGACTTGACATCACTTTCAATCTATGTGTGTCAAGTGGCTTCTTATTGAGATCTTAATTTTCAAGCACTCATAACTTTAGATCTCACTTCTTGCTTACAATTCTTCACTTGACCTTCTTGACATCAACATTAATCTTCATAAGTCAAGTAGCTTCTTATTGATATATTGCTTGAGGCAATCATAGCTCTTGATCTCATTCTTTGCTTGTAATTACTTGACTTGTGATTTAGATACTCTTGATTATAAAGGATGTGACAATCTTCATGAATCAAGATATTTCCAATATTCTTTTGGGACTAACAACCTGCTCATATACTCGACAAATAATGTTAGTCCCTTAATTATGTTGTCATTCAATTCACCTAAAACCACTAAAGGCTTGAATGCACTTTTAGGATCTAAACTAAGAAACTAGGTATGGAAAAAATACTTACATATATTATCTATTTTAAAACATAAAATATTTTAATATAAACATTATATTATATGTGTAATCTAAAGTGACACATATAAATATCAATCATAAACAAAGAGACAACGAATCTTATATTCCTAATAGTGTTACCAAGAAACAAAAACTACAACTTGTAATTTTTATTAATGATTTAATACATCCAAAATCAAATTATGCATTTTGATTATAAAACAATATTTTTAAGACATACCATTCCAATACTTAAAGGTTATATTAACAAAAGAGATGTAACAAAAATATAAATTCATTTCATTATAGCTTTTCTGTATGAGACCAAATATTATATTTTGTTTCATTCTTCACCATTCTTAGTTTAGCCTACTAATAGAATTAAGTGAGGGGTGAAATGACCATTTTACTCCTCTTGTAAAATGTATATAGAAAAGTGATTGACGGAATGACCATTTTACCACTTCAATTAGTTCCTTTTTTGACCGTTTTACCACTACTGTGTATTGAAATACAACTAAGGGTGTGTTTGGCATGGCTCTAGAGTTCAACTCTACTCTTGAGTTCAAAAAATCTAGCCAAACACCCCAACTCCAAAAAATCGTGGAGCAGCCCAACTCCGTGGAGTTGGTGCAGCCCCAATACAATTTTCTGGAGCACCCTTTTTTCAACTCCAGAAGTACCCAAAATAAAAAAGCGCAGAGTTCAGAAGTAATTACCCACCTTTGCCACTTATTACACAATCCCCAACAAATGTTCTTTTTCTTCTCCTCAACATCGATCTCTTTTTCAATCCAGCCTTTGCTTGTCATCCTCACGGGTCTCAATGGAGGCAGCAACCACAAATTTCCCATCTGCTCCAAGAGACGGTTTGCCTAGCTTCGGATAGCTGCGGATGCGCTCCACATCCTTGGCAGTGATGAGGTCAATAACCTCACCATCGTCGGATACAAGAGCGACATAGTCCAAAACCTCAACGGCAAGGAAGGCGGCCGCTTGCTCAAAATCGATGGAGGCAGATGCAGAGCGCGGAACGGGGCGCATGTACTCTGAAACAGGGACAGGAACTTCACGGGAGGCGGCATCGGCTGCCACAGCGACACTGACGGGCCCGTACTCGTATCCACCGAATTCGTTGAGGGACGGAGCGGAAGACGGCGAGAAGAAGGGCATACGAAATAGATAAATGGATTTAATTATTCCTAATAAAATACTTGAGGCAATGAAGGGTATAAAGGGCAATCAACCCAACAAAGGACCTTTTTTAGAGTTACAGACATCAATCTAGCCAAACACCTCAACATCGAATTCCAACTCCACGGAGGAGTAGCTCCACCAGAGTTTTGGAGTAGAGCTACTCTACGGTGGAGCAGAGCCATGCCAAACATGCCCTAAAATTATGATGGTTTATTTTACAAAAGGAGTTGTCGGGATTATGTACCCCGGGTACCCGCGGATCCAAAACAAATACGAAGACTCGACCATGACCTACGGCCCATGGCCCAATCTGCAGCCCGCGAAGGACTTCACCACATCAAGTTACGAAGAGATGCCCTGACCCCCTGGGGTCGGGGTCGCCTGACCATCGAAGGGTCGGGGCCGGACAACAACAAAACCCGACCGAGCCCTAGGGGTCGGCCACCGCCTTAACGGTCAACTTCTAACAAGCGCAAAGATTCTTGACAACGTACAACAGGAGGTAAAGCAACCCTGCCGGAGGTAAAGCGATCCGACAGGGACTAAAGGAATACAACAAACGGTAAAGCTAAACGGCAAAAGTGATCTTTGTCTCCTGCGACTGGACAAAGGATGGTCGAAGGACACCGACAAGCTGCTCCGACACCAGCGAGCGCCAGAGGAACAGCCTCACAAAAGACCGCTGCCCCACTCGTTAGGGGACCGCCCGCTTTCGTAGACGCCAAGTTTTGTAACCCCGGTCTGACCCCTATATAAGGGGGTATCGGGGGCCTTAGACGATACATTCAACAAGTCACGATACACATACACCCCTTACGCATGCTAGGGTTCTTGCTCAAGCGAGAGCCCTTCCATCATTGTACTCCTGTTTCGAGCTCATATAATCCACTCTCTCTCCTCTTGGGCATGGAGTATTACACGTCTGTTCTGGCCCGAACCAGGCTAACCTTGAGTCTTCCGTAGATTATGCCATATCAATACGAAGAGCGCACCAAATCCCTCTCCGATTACGTAAATTCCACTGTGCCGGTGGTCAGAACACCGACAGTTGGTGCGCCAGGTAGGGGGCTTTTTGTGGTGCGTTGTCGCTTTGCCTTTTTCGATGGCTTCAATTTTTGCTCTGGTGAGAGAGACTTCGATGTCTCACCTTTGTTTGGGAGCTTCACGGTTGCCATCGCTCGTGATGGTCGATCGTGGCGCGTCCCCGTCTTCACCGCAGGCCAGGCCTTCCGCTTCGGGAGCCTGGACTTCGGCGCCGATCAAGGCAGCGAGCTTCATCTTCAGGGCCCACGCAAGCGACGCGCGACCCGTTATCGTCAAGCTCACATGGTGCTGGTCACGACTCGGCTCGAGAGTTATTCATGCTGTAGGTTCCCATGGCCGCGGGGCAGAGGACTCCCGGCAAGACACCAGACGGCGACACCTCTCCGCATCACCGCGCGCCCTCCATCATCGAGCAAGCCCTCCAGCGCAAAACTGTTGCTGCCGGGGCTGATACTCCAGGCAAGGAAGCTGCAGCGACTAGCGCCGGCGCTCAAGCCGGAGTGTGGTCCACCTACCAACAGATCATGGACGGCGGCACGCCCGTTTTCGACAGCCCACTCGAGAACATGGCGGCGACGGCCTACGTCCCCAACGAATCCGCCATGCCCGATAACCCCATGCTCAAGGAGACCTATGATCGTCTACGCGTCTACCACCACGGTGCACTCCAACAAACAGAACCATCGCTCTGGCCACAGTAGTCCAAGGTCCGCACCAGCCAACAACCGCGTGCCAGTCGACAAAGCCTGGCCCGCGACAGCCAAAGCGGTCGAACCGAGGTATGAGACCCTTGGGCAACAAAACGACGTGCGCCACACCATTGATGTCAGATGGCAGGCCAGGAGCGAGCGCTACGCCGAGTCCAGGTAGGAACAAACTCCTGACCAACGCGACCGGCGGCACAGCTACGACGATCCCCAGAGCCCCAGCCCTGACGAGGGCGGGTCCCAGGTGTTCCAGACATAGATCCGCAGAGCAAGGTTTCCACAAAGATTTCACGCTCCGACCAATATCGTCAGGTACTCTGGTGAGACCAACCCTACCCACTGGCTGGAAGACTATATCCTCGCCTGTAGAGCTAGGGGTGTGGACGACATGTTCGCCATCTAGTATCTACCACTCTTCCTGTCCGACTTGGCCAGGGGGTGGCTCGAGCATCTTCCTGAGGACTGCATCAGCAACTGGTCCGACCTCCAGCGCATCTTCGTCGGAAACTTACAGAGGACCTACACTCGGCCAGGTAACTCCTGGGATCTAAAAAACTGCAAGCAGAAGTCGAGCGAGTGGCTTCGGGACTACATCCAGTGCTTCTCGGGCAAACACAATGAGCTTCTCGACGTGAGCTCCAAGGCTGCTTGCGCAAACGCATTCATCTACGGCACGACTTGCAAGGCTCTCGTCCACAAGCTAGGATGTAAAAACCCTTGAATGGCTCGTGCCCTCTTCGACATCGCCACCACCTTCGCCATAGGGGAGGTGGCTGTCCAAGCCAACTTCGATCTGGATCGGGGCAAGGACAAGGAGAAGTCCAAGCCCGAGCGCAAGTCTGAGCACCGCTCCGATCAGTGTCCTGACTGGCGTGATGACCTGTCTGAGGGCGGCTCAAGCAGAAAGTGGCCCAAGAAGAGCCGGCCACACGACGACGAGTTCGTGGGCGTCACCGAACGATAGCCACGACCCCAAGCAAGGAAGCCGGCCGACCACAACAACCACTTCAAAAAGTTGCTCAACAAGCCTTGCACCAACCACTCGACCCCCGTCAAGCACAAGCTTCGAGACTGCCACATGATGAAGCAGTTCGTCAAAGGTAACTTTTGTCCCGACTCCTGTCAACCTTCATGTCCTAACCGTCCTGCGAAGGACACTGAGGGCGACGCCGATACAACCTTCCCTGAGCCGGAGGACTGCCTGATGATCTTCAGTGGGTCAATGGCTTATGAGTCTCGGCGCCACCAGAAGCAGACATGGCGAGAAGTCAACATCACCGACCCCGCTGTCCTGACCTACCTCAAGTGGTCGGAGGCTCCGATCACCTTCGACAGTTCTGACCACCCTGACCACATGCCTCAGCTGGGGCGCCTTTCTCTGGAGCTCGACCCGATCATCGACACCATGCGCCTCACCAAAGTCTTCATGGACGGCGACAACGCCCTCAACATCCTCTACATCGACATCTTCAAGGCTATGAAACTCTCAGAGTCCGACCTCCGCCCAAGTCACGCTCCCTTTCACGGAGTCATTACCCAGGGGGGCAGCGCAGTGCCCCTCGGTCAGATCACCCTCCCGCTCACCTTCAGCGATCATGACAACTTCAGGACTGAGAGGCTCTCCTTCGAGGTGGTCGACTTCGTCGGCACCTACCATGCCATCCTCGGTCGGCCCCGCTACGCCAAGTTCATGGACGTCCCCAACTATGTCTACCTCAAGCTGAAGATGTTGGGGCCCAAGGCTGTCATCACCGTGGCATCCGCTTCAAGCATGTGCTCGCCTGAGAGCAGAAAAGCTTTGAGCTGTCCATCGCCCTTGCGGGGTAGATTGAGCTTTACGAGATTCGAAGGACCAAGGGGTTGGCACCGGCCCTCGACATCCTTCGAACCCGCCAACGACTGAAAGGAGATCATCCTTGACCCCCCTATGACCCGACCAAGAAGGCCAAGGTCGGGATGACGCTCTCCAACAAATAGGAAAGCACACATGTCGACTTCCTCGTCTGGAATCCGGACGTCTTCACCTGGGCACCCTCTAATATGCCGGGTATCCTGAAGGAGGTCACGGAGCACTCCCTCAATATCACTCTGGCTCACGATCGGTGAAGCAACAACTTCGATGTTTCAATGACGAGAAGCGCCGGGCCATCGAGAAGAGGTTACCAAGCTACTAGACGCCAAGTTCATCCAAGAGGTCTATCACCCTTAGTCGCAGGCCTATCCAATAATGGTTAAGAAGAAGAATGAGAAATGAAGGATGTGTGTTGATTATACGAGTCTCAACAAGGCATGCCCAAAGGATCTATTTCTTTTTCCACGCATAGATCAGGTGGTCGACTCCACCGCCGGCTGCGAAACCCTTAGTTTTCTTGATGCGTACTCCGAGTACCATCAGATCTCTTTGCGTGGCCCCGACCAGCCGGCCACATCTTTCATCATGCTGTTTGGCTTGTTTTGCTACGTCACCATGCATTCGGGCTCAAGAATGCCGGCGCTACATATCAACACTGCATGCAGAAGTGCATTCACGACCAGCTGGGTCAGAACCTAGAGGTCTACGTCGACGACATCGTCATCAAGACTTGGCAGGCTATCGACCTCATTGAAGACATGGAGGAGACATTCGCCAACCTTCGAAGGTACCGCGTCAAGCTCAACCCCAAGAAGTGTGTCTTCGGCGTTCCCTCCGATAAGCTGCTCGGGTTCGTCATCTCCGAGCGCAGCATCAAAGCGAACCACATGAAGATCAGTGCCATCCGTAACCTCGGGCTCATCAACAACGTCAAGGGGGTCCAAAAGGTCACTGGGTTCCTAGCGGCACTCAACTGTTTTATTTTCCGACTCGGCGAGAATGCCATGCCTTTCTACTGACTCCTACAAAAATCCGACCGCTTCGCCTGGACCACAGAGGCTCAGGAGACATTCGAGTCCCTCAAGACCCTATTGTTGACCCCGTCGGTCCTAACTTCGCCGACCCCTGGTGAGCCACTTCTCCTTTACATCTCTGCAACCACAAAGATCGTCTGCACCGTTCTCGTCGTCGAACGTTTCGAAGGAGGATCAGGCCCTGAAGGTCCAGCGGCCGTGTACTTCATCAGCGAGGTGCTGGCCGACGCACTCAGGTGGAGAAGCAGCTCTATGCCATCCTCATCACCAGCCGCAAGCTACGCCACTACTTCGACACCCACACCATCTGGGTGGTGACAAGTTTCCCACTCGAGGAGATCATCAATGGCAAGGACGTGGTCGGCCGCATCGCCACGTGGGCTATGGAGCTCATGGGCCACGACATCACCTACGTTCCACGCCAAGCCATCAAGTCTCAGGCCCTCACCGACTTTATCACTGAGTGGAAGGAGGCTCAAGAACTGCCGACCCCTGCTGACCTCGAGCACTGGATGATGTTCTTCGATGGCTTCTGTTAGTTGATTGGCTTGGGGCTAGCGTCATCCTCAATTCCCCAAAAGGCGACAAGTTCCGATACGTGCTGCAAATTCATTTTTGGGCCTCCAAAAACGCTGCCGAGTACGAAGCCCTGCTCCATGGCCTTCGAATGACCATCACCCTTGGCGTCCGACAGCTCTACGTCAAGGGTGACTCCGAGCTTGTCAATAATCAAGTCATGAAGATATCAAGCTGCCAAGACTCAAAGATGGAGGCCTACTGTCAGGAAGTTTGCAAGCTCGAAGACAAGTTCGACGGGCTCAAGCTCCATCATGTTCTGCGTCACGACAATGAAGCAGCCGACGCCCTGGCCAGGATGGCCTCAGGGCGGGATCCGGTCCTTGATGACGTCTTCCTCGAGATCCTCTCCAAGCCAACCATCAAGCTCAAAGATGACACCCCCGACCCAAAGGTTGAGGCAGCAGTCGGCGAGCAGGCCCTGACCCCAGATCCGAAAGTTATGGCCATCGTCCTCGACTGGTCCCAAGATATCTTTGCCTTTCTCCAAGACAACATTCTCCCAGCCAACACCAACGAAGCTAGGCAAGTCTCACATAGAGCCAAAGCGAACGTCATCGCCGATAACGAGCTCTATAAATGAAGTCCCAGCGGTATCCTCCAACGCTGCATCTCTCAGACGGAGAGTCTGCACCTCCTTGACGACATTCACTCGGGCATTTGTGATCATCACGCTACCTCAAGGACCCTGGTCAGGACAGTTTTCCGCAAGGGGCTACTGGCTCACAGCGGTCTCCGACGCCAAGAAGCTCATTCGCTGCTGCAAAGGCTGCCAATTCTATACCCAACAGACATACCTGTCGGCCCAAGAGCTCTAGATGATCTCGATCACATGGCCCTTTGCGGTTTGGAAGCTTGACATCCTCGGGGCTTTCTGAAAAGCGCCCAAGGGCTTCACCCACCTCTTTGTCGCCGTCGACAAGTTCACCAAGTGGTTTGAGGCTAGACCGGTGCCTTGCATCAGTGTGGGCCAAGCGGTCGAATTCTTCCATGACATCATCTGCCGATTCGGGGTCCCGCACTCCATCATCACCGATAACGGCACGCAGTTTACCGGTCGGCAATTTCAAGAATTTTGGGAGGAGTACCACATCTGGATCGACTTCGCATCTGTGGCCCACCCGAGGACCAACGGTTACGTCGAGCGCACTAACGAGATGGTGCTCCAGGGCCTCAAGCCCCGTCTTCGTGACTTTTGGAGCAGAAGCCATGTTGCCGACCGACCTTGACTACGACTCCCCAAGGGTCCGAGCCTACGACGAGGAGAGGTCGGAAGCGGCACGGTAGGACGCCCTAGATCAGCTGGACGAGGCACGTGCATCGCCATTCTACGGTCAGCCAAGTACCAGCAGACTCTACAACGACTACACGCTTGGCGCGTGAAGGGTTGGGCCTTTAACATTGGGGATCTTGTACTCAAGAGGGTCCAGCTCAAGGCTGACAACCACAGGTTGTTTCCCCCCTGGGAGGGGCCGTATGTAATCAAGCGAGTTCGAGGGCCCGACGCCTACAAACTGGCGACCGAGAGCGGCAGGGAGGTAGCCAGTGCCTGAAACATCGATAACCTGCATCGATACTATGCATAATAAAATCAGCTAAGTTTTTTTTGTGCATCCTTCGTTTTTCTTACTATTTTGGAGGGTGAAGCGCAGCTGACCCGGCCGCCCTTCACCGCCCAGGGGCTAGTCTCAGTGTCCCCACTCGAGTTCTCAGGCCCCATCCCTCGATTTTTCTCTAAGGCTAAGTAATCGTAAGTGCTTTCATTTAAGTTTTCCTCACGGCTAACAATCGATGACCTGGAGTTGGTGCCGCTCTACGGCTCTATCGAGGCTGACACTCGACCCTAAGAGCTATACTTGACCCAGTCGCTTCACCAACGCCCAACGAAACTCAAAAAATGCTAAGTACGAAGCATTCTCAAAGGCACAGAAAAGGGTCAAAATCCTATTTACTTACAAACATCAAAGAGTTCATTACAGGACCCGATACAAAAGACACTACAACTAACTTCTACAGTGCCTAAGAGCACCGCGGCAGGTGCTTGAACCGCTCTTGGAGAAGGCTTGGCCCATTGAAGTCAGCGACGATCTCTCGCGTCATAGGCTGCATGTCCGCCTGCAGCTTTGCCATCTCCTCATCTGAGGTCCCCGCGGCAAATCCTTCAACGATGCGTCCGAAGTCGGCGTTCGGGTAGTTGGAGCTTGTCAGCGCCAAGGCCAGTGAGGCCCCATCCTCGAGCACGACCATCAGCTCGAAGTTGATGAGCCCCGGGAGCTGCCGCAGCACGTGTACCACGTCCTCCGCCGAGAGGGAGTCTTCATGCACACCTTCGAAGATCCGGTGGAGCATGTGGCGGGCCACCCTCCGCAGCGTTCGAAACTCACCGACTGCATCTACAGTAAACATATCTGTTAAGGGACCGACCCCTGCATCACTTCAACAAATAAAAAGGTAAAAGTACTTACTATCCCGCTCCTTCCCGACGGCTTCAACGATGGCCTTGGTCTTGACCAGCTCCGCTAAAAGCTGGGCGATCATCTCTTCCCCGGCCATCCACGCTGCCAAGGCCTCGGCGGCAGCCTGCATTGACCCCTGCAGCTCTTTGGAGTGCCGCTCGACCTCCGCCTCAGCCGCGACGCACTCCGCTTGCATCGCATCCCGAGCCTCAAAGGCACGACGGTAGTTCTCCTCCACATAAGCGGCGGAGCTCTCGGTTTCTCACGCGCTCCATCGACAGCGGCCCAAAGATCTTGGAGGTGCTTCACTTCAGCGGCGTGCTACGAGGCCTGCTCCCAAAGTTGTGGACAAAATCCAAAATCCCCATAAGACCACGATCCTTGGACGGTAAAAAATTGGGAAGTATGAATTAACTTACTTGCAATTATTTGTTTCGTGGAGGTGAGATCGGAGGCAAGCCTCCTATTCTCCGACCGCACATTCATTGCCTCCAGCTGTTGGCCTCCCCTACTGTCATCCGGCTCGACTCCCGGGTAGAGTTCAGTACGTGATGGAGCTGGATCGTGGCGTCCCTCGACGCGTCATGATCGGCCCTCGCCCTCTCCAACTCCTGCCGAAGGGCATCGACCTCAGCCTGCAACCCGAAGCCACCTAGCAGCCAACCCATCGCCCTGGCAAGAATTTCCTGCGAGCAATACGACTCAGCGCCACAAAACACATGTTCGACCAAAAAACCTAAGTGCTTAGAAAAACATACCCGACACCTCAGGAGGTACGGATCATCCCAAAGCTCCCGGCACTCGGTCCTGTCACCGAGCAACTTGCCGAAGCCAAAGCACACCACGTAGGCAAGGCGGCAGACTTCAGCCATCTGGTCCTCATACACTTGGAAGGCCCCCGCCACGGCCTTGATCAAGGGGCCGCCTCCATCCCCCACCCCTTAGATGCTCGAGGACAAGGAGTCGGACGTCGTTGTAGCAGGCGGCGGCGACATGGGCACCATCACCGTCTCCCTCTCGCCCTCCTCCTGGGCCTTCTCCCCGGCCTCTGTTGCACCAGTCGAGATTACCTCTGCTGCCGTCTCCTCGGTAGCCTTTGAGGCCGTTTCCTACAGGCCCACGACCGGATCGGCCGAGGGAACTTCCAGCTGCTTCCTGGCGGCCTCCAAGCTCAGTCCCCCCGCATCTCCTGTGGCGGCGGGCAGAGTCTGGCCTGCCGGCTCTTCATGGGAAGAGGACGAGGGCATCTCCCACGGCCCCTTGGTAGGGACGGTTGGGGACGACGCAGGCTCGTCCTCGATGACCACCATCTCATCTTCCCTGCTGGCAGCCAGAGGGGGTGTAAGGATCAAGGACATTGAAAAGCGGGGTTGAATCAGTGGACTTATAGGAATAATTTTTCTACAAACTTAAACTATGAGACTCAATCACAACGGAAGGATCAAGGACACCGAGAAGGGGTATTTAATCGGTGGACTTATAGGACTAATTTCGCTACGACCTTAAACTATGAGACTCAATCACAACGGAAGCAAATCTATGCAATTCTAGTAGGCCAAGACCCAAAATAATGCTAGTGAAAAGATAAGAACAACAAGCAAGCATTAGCACGATAGTCACCAAGAGGAATCAAAGAACAACCTATCACTCTACTCAAACAGTAAGTAAATGAGGTAAATAAAGAAAGAGAGATAGAGAGTGCTCAGTGATTTTTTTCCTGAGGTCTCGGAAGGTAGGCGCCTTCCTCTAATCCTCGTTGAACCACTCCCATTGGAGTCTTGGTTCCTCCCGTCGTTCTTAGAACGATGCTCACAAGGGTATGCTTCACACCCGGAGTGAAGTCACTAGCGGCCCGACTGTCGCACACAGTACCCAAGTGCAAGAGCAATCCTCCAAGGCTCGGGCACTCCCTCTTGGTGTCCCTTTCGAGCGGAGGACTTGAAATCGCGTACAAACTTGGCGTCGTCTTTCACAATCTCCTCGGAAGCTCAAACACCGACTCCTAGCCAGTCTAGGCTGCCCAAACCAAGAGTAATAGGCAATGATCACTCCTATCAAGCCTCACAAGCTCTAGAAGTGTATAAATGCTCCCTATCACTCTCCTACTAGCACCAAAGATCTCCAATCTTGTCTTGTGCTCTCTTGGTGGTGTCCCTTGGCCTCTCAAAAGTTTCCTCCAGTGGTTCAGACCTCAGGCACACAGCAAAACATCCCCCTCCATGGTTTAAATAGGCTCCAAGCCCAGAAACAACTGTTGGAACGTGATGTTATAAAGCTGACTGCTTTATGCAATCACCAGACTGTCCGGTGACCGTTTCCTTCATCTGGCCAGGGAAACACCCTCTCTAGAACCCATGCCATATGACACCGGACAGTCCGGTGAAGGTATGCACCGAACAGTCCGGTGACTTTCACTTTTAGACATCCAAAGACATCTTCTCTGGACTTCGTCTTCCGGCTCACCGGACTGTCTGGTCTCTGCACCATCGGACTGTCCAGACTGCTCCACCTCGAATCCAGAGAGAGGGCTTACCAGACTATCCGGTGACTGCAACTTCAGCTGGACTTGAGCTTCGGTCTTCGACTTCGCTTCCTCTGCCATCTTCAGTGCTTTCTGAGGATCTAAGGAGCATTCACACCCTCTAACATTTGTATGAAAGGAGACAAATAACTCTACCCTCCTTAATAGTACCGGCGGTACTATGGACTCTCTAGGTAATCTTTAGCCTTGGTCCTCTGATGGCCGGAAACTCCTCTTCTTGGGATCATCCTTGTCAACCATCGAGGAAGCCCACCATGTTGATGTAGGATTAGCGGGGTGGAACCTACAATCACAACAGTTACCTATGGTGTTCATTCAATCACTAAAATCAATTCATACCTTTTAAGGGACTTCAAAGGTCATGAAGCTAACAATTGCCCCCTTTTTGGTGATTGATGACAAGCATAGTACTCACAAACAGTCTCAAACGAGATGAAAGAAGACAGAGAAGAAAACGCATCTCGAAAGAACACTTACCCCTTACCTTGATCGCTCCTCAAAAAAATTTTGCAAGAGTTTCTCTCCTTTGTCATAGGTTGGAAGCGTCGCTCTCCCCCAGTTTGGAAGCTCTCTCTCCCCCTTTGTCATCTAATCACGCAAAAAGATGGCATCGAGAAAGTATATAGAGAGGGAGAACACTGTAGAGACAAAGGTTAGTGCACAATAGATAGAGAACGGGTGCGCAAAACACTAAGGAATCTGCAAAAACAATCAAACAACACAGAGAGTCATACACAATGAATCCAAGGGGTTAGTCCTGTAACCAAGTGCATTCCAATGAGCTAAAGATCGAATAAAACACAAGCTCATCAAAATGTCACAAAGAGCCAATGAAATTCGCCAAACAAAAGATCCAGAGCCCTATCTACTCATCCATGGCCTCCCTCTAGACAGCTAGCCACTCAAAAAGTGATACACCACACGGCTCACACCCAACTCTTACAAGAAGTCTAATCCTGCGCGGCTAAAGAGACGGGTGCAGTGACGGTCGGTGGCTGCTCCTCTGAAGCTAGCTTGGCTGTTACTGCTAACATATCTCCCACAGGCTGCTCAGTATCATCAAAGGCATTCAAGCCGGAGGAAGACGTCGAGGAGGGTTCCTTGCCATCAAGTGAAGCTGGCTGATCAGAGCTGGCAAGGGCCTGAGCTACCTCCTTTGTTGTGTATCCAGCCTCAACCATGATAGCTGCATCTGACAAACTCGATGCTCGGCTGTGGTGGTTGTAGGCTCTGCTTTTTGAAGCCTCAGATGGTGGCTCTATCAAAACTGACTTAGCAGTGGTAGCCTCGAATGATAGAACCCTCGAAACAAGAGGAGAACTACCAATTGTTGTCCCTGACTTCAATGTCGATATAGAGACTCTCGATTCAGCTGAAGCAAACAAAACCGACATGAAGTACGAGGAAATCGGAGAGAACTGAGATGAAGTTACAGGCATGCTAACTCCACCGGTAGTCACTGTCGTGCTGGCTGCCCCAAAAGGTACAAACGGTGATAATGGGGCTGAGAACAAAGTTGTGAATGTGGGCTGCTGATGCTGCTGACTCTGAAGCTCTGTAGTGAAAGCTGGCACCGACGAATACTGCAGCTGAGGTGCTGTTTGCTGAAGCTGCGAGGGCAGGGCACCTGGTCGCGTAGTCATCGGGAACGCTGGCAAAGGTGGCATACCGATCCCCTGAAGATATGATGCAATCACTCCAAACCTGGCAGACATATATGATATGGTCGCTGCCATCTCCAACCGAGTCCGCTGCAACCTCTCAAAGAACTCCCTGTCCTGCCGTCTCCTCTCCTCAGCAAGCTCTCTCTCTCCATCCGAAGCCTCTCCTCAATCGGGAGGCGCTCGAGTCGAATCCTCTCCTCGAACTCAGCCCTCTCTCAGTGGATCCACTCATCCTGCTCCTGCCTATTCCTCCTCTGCTCAGCCTGCTCTGCCTGGATAGCATCTAAACGGGCAGCAAAAGTAGGGTGTGTGGCACGAAATGTAGGAGTCTCGGCCTGACCTAGAGCCTCAGTGGTCCCAGCCCCCGGTTGTGCCCCCTCCGGAGCCTTAGTCTCAATCTCAAACTCCTTAGGGGCTGTGGTCTCCTCTCCTCCAGGGGTACTCTGAGGAGCTGATACGCGTAGTAACCTGGAGTCAGATGGCTCAGTTGGACTCAAAGAGGTGGTGATCTCTAGCAAATCTATATACTCCTCCTCAGTCATAACACTGGCTCTCCTTAGCAACAGACATATGTAAGGGGCAAATGGTAACTGACGAGCGCCAATCCCCTCACATGTAACACCCTCTATTTGTGCAAGCAGCAAATCTGTCAAATCAAAAACCTCATGCCTCAGCAAATAACAAAGCAGCCACTGATGCAGAATAATGACTCGCTTTCTGTAGACAGCTCGAGGTGCTATCGAGCTCCCAAGCAACCCTCTCAATACACGAGCCTCATGTGTCAACCTCAGAGGGTGCCTTGAGTAATGCTCAACATGAGGTGACGAGAAAGCAATACTCATCCTCTTGTCAATGGGCTTCATCCCTCCGAAAGGTCTAAACGGCGATGAGAAATCCGAATGAGCCAGTACATGGATCTGAGTCTCAGAAGATACAAACTCAAGTGCCGCAATGACATCGGTCCTTTCGAATTTGTGTGGCTCCCCTCGATACATAACCCTGAAGTACAAGCGGTCGGGGGAGATCCACAATGAGGCATAGAACTTCCGGAACAATCTCCTCACTAAATCTCAACTACTGGGTGACTAACTCTGACAAACCAGAAAGATATGCAATGTGCACCTCCATATCAACACCAGCTCCTCTGCTCAGTGCCTCTATAGAATAGTGACAGTGAGCTGCAAACACTGAGCTCTTGCCCTTAGTGGCAAGCTATCACCTGTAGGCCTCATAGATCCTCTGCTGTAGAATCGTCCAGAACAGTCCAGCATCAGCATGTCTAGCAGCGGGGACCCAAGTAGTGAAGTCCACTCTCCTCTTGGCCTTTATGGCCGGGCCCTTGAGCTTCAAAAGATCAACCTCAACCTCAGCAACTCTAGCCATGGCCCGGCGAGCTCTCTCGGCTCTGGCTGTGCAAACAATGCAAATCTCAGACTTTTGATGAGGACACCTCTGTGACCTCGATTGTGAAACTCTTTGGGTTGCCTCTCCCTGAGCTCCACTCCTATGTGGAAACACATCCACCTCTGCTGCTGCCAGTGCTCTATCCCACTCGGGGTCACCAATCCTCTGCTTCTTTTCTTCTCTCAGGCTCTACGGCCTTGCCCTTCCCCTTCTCCTCTGCAGAAGATCTCTTTCTGCCCATACTGTCAACTGTCTCTGAAAGATCAACTGAAAGCTCAACTGACCAGCTGACTCAACAAGATAGGATTAAGGGCTTGGCTCTTAACCCGTCCAAGAAAGATCTGGACTGCTACAGAAACCTCTAACCACTGCCGCTGACCATTGTCCTGTCCCACTGACCAACTGTCACTGCACTACGTAGGAATAAAATATAGGTTGTAAACAAAAAGGTGAGCGACTCCAAGTGAAATCCTAGCGGTGGAACAAGAACACATCACCGATCAAATAAAGCAAATAAACTCAATGATGATATTGACGGACTAATGCCACAATTCAAATAATAACAATGCATCCAAATTGTGACACTAACAACGGGAGGAATCAATGCCATACTAGAATATGCAAAAGATGACCTCAATATGGCACTAAGTTTAGGAATTGTCAACTAATTACTCTAGTTAGAAATAAAAAATGAACTTTTATCTCTAATATGCCAATTTTCATAATTAATTAACACAAGGCACATATGGGGCATTTCTGATGAAATGGAAGGAGTAGAACCAATACCCCAGGTAAGTAGAGCCGAAATTCGCCAAAGAACTCATCAAAAACACGTCCGATCGCAGGAAACCAAATCACTATTGAGGGATTTAGAACTTCAGATAATATGGACGTCTAAGAGGCAAGCACGATGAGGATTGAGAGCTTTGGACGGCTAGGGTGGCACGCTTGGCAAGGGGTGGCGAAGCACGGCAGTGGGCGGCGGCCCCAGGGCAGGTGCAGGAGGCATGCGAGCAGAGCCGATTAGAGCAGCACGGGCGCAGAGGATCAGTGGCGACGCGATGGTGGCCGAAGCAGGGTGTGGCAGTGAGCAGGCGCACGGCGGCGAGCAGGCAGAGCGCGGCAACGAAAGGCAATGGCAACGGCGGTCGACGGTGAGGCGCACGAGGGCTTTGGTACTGACGATGAATTCCCACGTGCGGATGACTAAAAACAAATCAACGGCCGAGATTGAATACAAGGAGATAGATGGCCAAGATTTCGCCGAAAATGCCGATCACCGGACTGTCCGGTGACTGTCCAACTCCGCAGGTCACTCGGTTAAAAGATACAATCACCAAACTGTCTACTGAAGGCGCCGGACTATCCGGTAACCTCAAAGAATTGCAGAACCAAGAAATTCTTTCTAGACTTTAAGTGTCCTCACGAAAGAACCAAATAAACGCGACACTTGTCTAGAAAGAGAACTCTCAAACACTCCTTTGCAAATAGATAACTCCCGAAGAGTTTCGTATTTTCGCAAATCGTAATTAAGATCGAGCGATAAAAAACAAAGAGAGAATAAGGCTCCAAAAATGGAATGTATGAACCCTTGTTCATGATCCACATAAATGGATTTTAGAGACCGTTAAGCACAGGGTTCAATGGGCATGAAGTTCACAATTGCTTTGGTTACTCTTTGTGGAGTATGTGAATCCATATGAACAATATAGTCACTTTCCCCATAGAGTAACACGCCTCCTCCATAGTTCCTATATGCAATGCATGCAAACAAGCTAGCTAATGCAAGAGAATTTAATGCATGCCATGTAGATGCAAGCAAATTAAAGACATTGCATAAAGAAACCTATTCGGTGCCAAGTTTGACCCATCTCAAGCTTATTCACCATATGCACGCCGTATTTGCCTTGAGATAGCCAAACCACTTTCTCAAGTTCTTCCCCCATGCATATAGATATCTTAAGGTGGTTAGGCACCGATCTAATTTTTTGTTCTTTTCTTTTATCTTTTTACACATGATGCATGATAGTGCAAACATCTAGTCCACGGAGGAGTCCTAACTACCATGCAAGACAAGAAAAGAAACCTACTCTACTATGTACAAGAATAACCTCCTTAAAGAGTACACTAGCATTGTAGCTCGATCAATATGTGGTGGACTTCAAGAATCTTCAATTCGCTTCATGGTCCACCACCTAGGCCCCTTCCCTTCTTCTTGGGAACCCAAGAGAGTTTAGGCTTCCACTCTCGGTCCACGATTACCCTGGGGACCCAAATCTTCGTGATTGTCCTCTTGACATTTGGCGGTCCGAGCGGCTTGGCCTTCACTTTTCCATCCTTGTCTCTGAAAAGCTTGTAGTGCACATCCTCATGGAAAAGGTTAGCGTTAGGCACAATCTTAGGCTCGCAAACAATCATTGGAGTGGTGACCATCAAGGCAACATTTCTCACAATAGTAGTCATCCGCCATGAGCGGGACTATCCATTCGGGGATCTCATCTTGATTGCCAATGATATTGATAAAGGAGGGATATGATCCTTGTCACACCCCAACTTGTAAAACACTGAAAATGTGCAGCACCTGCATGTTGAGGGCAAAGTTCAATCCCTAGAGCAATCCCAATTCAAATCTGAATTCAACTAAATTAAGAAAATAAATGCCAAACAAACCCATTCCATAAACTCACCTTTTTATAAAAGAAATGTGCAAATGAGAAAATACAATAATTAACTAGGCTATATAATAGAATTTTGGAGAATTTATCATAATTTTTACAACTCACCTAATGCCCGTAACTGTTCAGTCAAATTTCAGAAGTCAACATTTTGTATAATTTATAATTCAAAATCCGTGCAGATTCAGAACTTGGTGCGAAAACAAAAGTTGTTCAAAACATCATGTCCCATCGTCACAAAAAGTTTCATAATTTTTCAAGGCCGGGAAGGATGGTTTCTAGAGGAAAAACAGTGCACAGTTTCAAACTCCCAGAATTTCGAAATTCCTGCCAGTCCCACCTGTCAGTCCCTGTTCTTTCACCTCTTTCTCCCCATTGGACAGCTTGGGCGGCAGCCCCTGAGCCTGGACACCGAAACCAAGCGTGCAGCTCTCACTCCTTCCCATTTTCCTCCCAGGCCAGAGCTTTTCTCCCCCTTTCCATCCCCTCACAGCCACCACCACCATTTCCACCCTTGGAGCTCCCTGGAGCTGCTGGTATGCTGCTCTCCTTGCAAAACCGCTGCAGTAATCGTCTCCACTAGCACTTCTAGGTGTTCCATGTCTTATTTTCGTCCTCCCTCTCTTGGTTGGACAGAGATTGAGGCCTCTCCACAGCAGGAAGCAAGCAGCAGAGCTGCAGCAGGGTGGCTAGGCAGCCTCTGGAATCATTCTGGTCCTCTTCCTCAGGTCAGCAGCTACGAATTTCTAGCTAGACGTCACCCTCTTGCCGTCTGCTGGTCTTTGTTCTTCGACGGTGTGCCATTTGTTCCTTGTTCAGCTGGGTTCCTTGCTGCCGATCTGAGCTGCCGGGTTGAGCTCGACACTGCTGTGGTGAGGCAGCATGACACTTATCCTCTCTTTGTGTTCATTTTCATTTTAACCATCCTTCGATCTGTTGCTGTGTTGCCATCCTATCCCAAGATTTGGAACCCATTGCCCAGCCTGAGAGAGGGCAGCAAGGAAGCTTGCTAGTTCAGCGGTGGCATGTTAATACTAACTCATTTCATTTCTTTCTCGGGTCATATAAATTATGAAATAATTTT
>BCLG01000069.1:116081-148699 GCA_001602295.1 Zoysia matrella
CCGGGAGAGCCACCAAAATGTCACCGCATCGAGGGGAAATTGGCGGAGGGGTCGCCAAGGGCCGGGCCTCACCGGAACGGGGTCGACGGCGGCGAGCGACGCGGAAGAATGTTCGGCGAGGTCGCTCGGGGGCTACGGTCAACGAAACTCGAAACCGTTTGCTCTGGGAGCTTCACCAAGGCGAGGAGAAGAGCGGCAATGAGGTTGTCGTCGACAAAAATGGCCGAAAGTGGGTCGTCGACGGTGAGGTGCACGGTTCCGGCGGCCGATGCCAAGGAGCTCCGCGATTCCTGCACCACAGGCCCAAAATTCTCACGGAGAAGCTCGGCCGGAGGAGCGGTAGGAGGTGGAGGAGGTGTGGCCGAGTTGAATCGGGCCAAGGCTCACTGGAGAGGGCTCGATTTGGACAAAACGCACCGGCTGCTTCCACCGTTCGAGTTTGGGGAAGCTTGGAAATTGAGGCAGCTCGCACGAGGAGGAAGGAACAGAGGGGGCCGTGCTAGCTCAGGGACTGGTAGCGCTCCTCCGCAGGCAAGGAAGAGGGCCGAAGGGCGCTCGACGGTGATGCTCCTCGGAGGCGCGCCGTTGCCAGTCGCGCGCAAGCGAGAGAGGAAGAGTGAGAGTGCCGGAAGGGAGTGAGAGAGCGGAGGGAGAGTGAGAGAGAAGGTAGAGCAGGGGCGCGACAGGTGGGGGGCGCGTGGCGACCCGGGCGGCTGAGCTCGTGCATGTGCGCCGCGCGCGGGGCGTCTGTCCACGAGCGGCTGGGGAAGGAAGGTGCAGCCGACAGGTGGGGTCCGCGGCTTTTTCAATTTTTCTGATATTTTTCCGAATTCCAGTGACAGCTTCGGTTTC
The DNA here is from genome assembly GCA_001602295.1 of Zoysia matrella. Lineage (NCBI taxonomy): Eukaryota > Viridiplantae > Streptophyta > Magnoliopsida > Poales > Poaceae > Zoysia > Zoysia matrella. The sequence goes on from BCLG01000069.1 coordinate 116,934, forward strand.
TGCAGCAAAAACTAAACTTCCCGAGTTCCGATGAATTTAAAAATTTTCAGGGTTGTAGATGATTTCATGAGGAGCAAATTTCATTTTTGGAGCATCTTCAAAATCGCGGCGGATTTAATTCTAGAAAATTCGAAAGGCAGATGACTGATTTTTGAGGAAATAAAATAATTTGTCACTTCCATTTTTGGTTTTAAATTTTTACAAAAATCTTTTTATACTTTATGAACCTTGTGATTATTGATAAGTAAGAATTGTTTCAGATATTACTTTGAATTTTCTTGAGCTTGCTTTCTTTGAAAATTTTTAAATTCACATCAAATTTGAATTTCTATTGACTTTGGTTATTTGAACTCGAGTTCAAATTTGAATTTCGTGATTCGAAACATGAGGGATGTTACACTGCCACTGGGCGATGTCCTTCGCTGGCAGCAGGCCTGTGTCACAGTACGACTGGAGTGTCCCCTCGGAGATGACGGACCTCCTCCATGCGGCAGGCATGGCGATGGCGATGAAGAGGATGAAGACGACGATGATGAAGAAGGAGACTAAGGCGAGCAGAAGCGCAACGACGGCGAGCGCAAGAACGACGATGACAAAGACAAAGACGACGGCGAGCGCGAGAAGGCAAAGAGTCCAAAGTGATGGCGTGGGTCTTGAAATCCACCCCGCCGGCCTTTTTAAAGATGGGGGGTGAACGTTTCTCACCCCCACGATCCTCGACACACAACGCGACGACGTAGTAACTGCGCCATCATGGGTGCGCACGGTGACGCGCACCCACGATCGCGGCGCCTCACTCGCTGACAGGTGGGGCCAGGCGCCACCTCGCCACCTCCGTCGTGGAGGACATGACGTGTACTCGCCTGACACGCTAGTTAATAACTGTCAGACGCCAGTTGGATGGGATGCGCACGCGTGAATCGGTGCGCTCCCTAAACCGTTCGATCCACACTATCCAACCGTCTAGAATACTCGACGGTTACGATTTCCAAACGCACTATCCGCCGTCCACGTGGACGTTGAGGGACCGTACGATCGTCAAAGCCGTTACTGACGTCCGTTACTAACGTCGTGGATTCAAATCTCGCGGACTCGGGCAGCCGAGGGCCGGTCGTCAAACCGCTTGGCCTGGCACCTGCTTGAAGCGCTGATCATGGAGCACGGCCAGTCCATCTGGTCCAACCTAGACACGGTGCTGATCATGAGACATGGCCGGTCTGACCGACTCAATCTAGGCATCCATCTCGAAATTCAACCAAAAAACAAAGTTGGTTCTGGCCACCGTCAATGGTCGGGAAATTTCATCTCGAGGACTAAACCCTCGACCGACCCTTCGGATCGCTCGAGGGCACAGGGACTACGCCCTAGGATTTCTACGCATTAAGAATGAAGACTAAACCCTCGACCGACCCTTCGGATCGCCCAGGGGCTCGAGGGCTACGTCCTACGGGCGCACTCGTGCCCCGCAGGATCAATCACCGAAGCTCATCAAGAATCAGCCCACCGCCGCCTCAACAAAGTTTGCAAACGACGCAGGACTCGGGGGCTACTATCGGGATTATGTACCCTAGGTACCCGCGGATCCAGAACAAATACGAAGACTCGGCCATGACCTACGGCCAACGGCCTAATTTGCAGCCTACGAAGGACTTCACCGCATCAAGTTACAAAGAGATGTCCCGACCCCTTGGGGTCGGGGTCGCCCGAAGACGATAGCCCGACCATCGAAGGGTCGGGGCCGGACAACAACAAAACCCAACCGACCCCTTAGGGGTCGGCCACCGCCTTAACGGTCAACTTTTGATAAGCGCAGAGATTCGTGACAACGTACAACAAGAGGCAAAGCAACCCTGGCATAGGTAAAGCGATCCAGAAGGAGGTAAAGCGATCCGGCGAACGGTAAAGCTAAACGGCAAAGTGATCTTTGTCCCCTGCGACTGGACAAAGGACGATCAAAGGACACCGACAAGCTATACCAGCGCCAGCGGGCGCTAGAGGAACAGCCTCGCAGAAGACCGCGGCCCCACCCGTCAAGGGACCGCCTGCTTTCTTAGACGCCAAGATTTGTAACCCCAGTCCAACCCTATATAAAGGGGTACTAGGGCCTTAGACGATACATTCAACAAGTTACGACACACACACACCACTTACGCGTGCTAGGGTCCTTGCTCGAGCGTGAGCCCTTTCGCCATTGTACTCCTGTTTTGAGTTCATACGATCCACTCTCTCTTCTCCTGGACGTAGGGTATTACACCTCTGTGATGGTCCAAACCAGGCTAAACCTTGAGTCTTTCATAGATTAGGCTATATCATATGAAAAGCGCATCAAATCCCTCTCCGATTACGTAAATTCTACTGTGTCGGTGGTCAAAACACCGACAGGAGTAAAATGGTAAGTTCGTCCCTCACTTAACATATTTCCTACACTAACAAAAGGGTCAAGATAAGAACGAAAAAGATTGCATTTAGTCCACACAAAAAAGTTTTAAAATAATACCAAGGAAGAAATATGTAACTTTTTAGTGTCAAACATGGAATTCTCTCTTTATATATGGAAATCAACTCTAAAAATTAAGTCATTCAAATAAAACAAATAAAAATATTTTCTAATTATTTCTTTTCAAAGAAATAATGTCGTGCACTTTCTTTTTTCTACAAACCACATCACATCTTCGATTTCAGCAGTGATTTAGATAAAATTAGAGAGTGATATAAAGAATAGAAAAAGTTCATTATAATTAACATAAATCATTTTTAAGCTTTTTAAGGATTCTTAATTTTTCCAGTGATAAATAAGAATTTGGTCTTTTATTTAAGGGCAACTTTTTTAGTGAAAGAATTGTATGAAATTATTGATAAGTATATTCTCAAATTACAAACACTCTGGAAACAAAGAAATTATATTAATCCAAATACTGCTCTTTATATTCATGGTACTCATGCATTATATATCTCCAAATCTCAATTCCAAACTTCTATAAAATTCATATGGATGACTGCATAGAAAACACTCATGCTGAGAACATGTGGCTAAAGAGTTGCAGACAATATTCGTGTAGGTGAAATTAAGCATAATCTTTTTCTTTTTCTTTTCTTCTTCTTTTTGCTACCACGAAGAAGAAAGACTAAGGCTAGTAAATTCAAAATTGACCAAAATCAATTTGAGGTGCAACTTTAGTGAATGTTTGAGAGCTAGCTAAACACACTGCCTCGGAAATTTTATAAAACATAGTAGCTTTAAGAAATTTAGTAGAACTATAATTCATTTCAAATAGATATTTTTAACTTCACGAATAATTAATAAAAATATATAATCACAATATAACATACTCCTTATTATTTTCCTCATTAGAGTATCTCCAAGAGTTCATCTTAACCTCCCATAAATTAAATTAATGAAATTTAGTTAATCAAACCACCTCTCTCCTACTATTTAGAGTAAACACATTAAATTGAATTAGAAAAGTTTACGAGTAGATGCTCTGAACAATAAGATCCGTTTTAGAATTTTAACTATTGTTTTTTAAAATTGTTAGGGGAGAAAATAAAACTATATATCTCAATAAATTTTAGTTGACCCCAAAAGTGATTTGTGGTCTTCGCTCTCTTGCAAATTAATCCTAGAAAAAAAAAAGTGTTTTATCTCTTTCTTCCTCTTCCCGAGCAGCCAGAGGAACAGAGCGCTTCGCCGCCAGTACACCGACCCGTCCCGTGCCGCCGCCCGGCCCCGCTCCGAGCCGCCGTGCTGCCCCCCGAGCCGTGCCGCCACCTCGATCCGTGCCAACACCTTGCCCCGCGCGCCGCCACCCCGTCCTCCACGATCTGCTCTTCCCCGTCCTTTTAGGTAGAGCGGTCGCCCTACCTTGCCCTATTGGTAGATCCGCCTCTGCTCTTAACAACAGGGTATAAGATATACTGACAATGGCTGCGCGTAGCACTTCCGTGGCATCTGAGGATGTCTATGAAGTAAGAAACAAATGAACTCCATTTCTGCTCTCTTTCTGTACTTCGTCGTTTTGGACAGAAACCAAGTTGTGCTAGTTGAGCACAGGCTCATTCATGATGACAATAGAACCAGCACACGCAACTACTATGACCATCAGTCGACAATGGGTTGATTAAGTGTTGAAGAGTTAAGATTGTCTTCTTGTTGGTTCAGAAATGATATTGAAGAGTTATATTGTCTTCTTGTTGGTTCAAAAATGACAGTGGAATCTTACACGAGCACAGTATTCTAAGAGTATTCTTGTTTTGGTGAAGTCTGAGAAGTGAGAAGCTTCTGATGACCTTTAATTACATATTTTGGCCTAGATTGAGTTGATTGAGGGCTATTGTCAATGCTATTTGGTGACTATGAATCTTTATATAGGGTGCTGAGGTGATCTCATCATGACATTAAACTGTTTTTACTTACTCTGAAATAATTCAAGATGTAGACATAATTTTGAAAGTAACAAGAATTACACAAAATATTAAGGTGGATGAAGAAATGTACACAGAAATATGGGTATGAGTAGGGGATTATGCTATAGCGGAACAGGGAAATATATTGCTTTTTTTCTACTTTTTAGAATATTTATATGTGTATCTTAATTCACTTGAAGCTGTGCTGATATATAATGTTGTGGTGAGCTGTTTGTTACAGACTCAACAGAAGAAGCAAGCTGCTGCAGATGTTCTTTTCCACTATTCACAATTTGTTATGGTGTGCATTGGTGAGGACGTTCGTCCAACTGATCTCAGGCTGCACCTTATGAAGGTATAATTAGTATCTTGATTTTGATTTGTGGTTCCTCTGTTTTCGTAGCACAGGCTGTAGTCAGGCAGATGAGCTCCTCAACCTCAGTAACTAGACGGTACTTGCTATAGCTTAGGAGTAGGAGTGTAAATAGGTGCACCTAAGGTTATCCAATGCTCTAGTTTTTCATAAGTGGAGGGGATTTTAAAAACTTAGTTTATTTTTTGAAGTAAAGAGGTTCGGACGGTTGCCTCATGGTCACTATTTTACACCCTACTTAGGAGAGATGCTCTGCCAGCACAGGTGGAAGAAGGGCAAGAGTTGCTTTGATTTCATCTGCCTTTGATCAATGGCACTTATTCCTTACAATTGGGGTGTGCTTACAAAGTGATTCAACTCCAAAGACACTGAAATGACAACATGCACACTATACAATGCAAAAGGGGCTTAAAACGGAACAGTGAGACCTTGTTTAGAGCTTCCAGTGTGTAAACTTAGGTAGGAGGAATAAGATAAAAGTAATGTGGTAAATTTGTCAAATTTGTGTTGCTTGATGTACAGAATATACGGTACAGAAATTCCTCACCCATTGTAGGCCATAACATGAGGTGGATAGAATTGAGGGTCATCACATCAATGACTGCATAATTAGTTCATAAACTGCACAAATTGTTTCCTGCTCCAATCTGCTTTCCTTTGAGTTGGTGTAACTCATCTATATGACATAGATAATTGGTTCTTTTAACATGCATCAAAGACTAACGAGTTGGATATGCTTCCCAGCCATTATTCTTTTCCTTCAATGCAGTATTTTTCTTGCCTGCAGTTGATGTTTTCTGTGATCCATAAGCCTCGTATGATTCTAACATAGATTATTTGCTCTCTCTCTTCTTCAGGAAGTTTCAGGAATGCCCACTTCTCTAAAGAAGGAAACTCAACAGGCAGCTGCCTCGCCAGATTCTAGTGGTGCACCATCATCCTCTGGAACAATGCAAGGGGACAAGAATGAAAGCTCATAAGCATCGATCATCCAGCTCTAGTCGCCTAGTGTTCCCTATGCTTAGAGAATGCACCAAAGTTCAGATTGTAAAACTTGTTGCTGCTAGTGCTTTTGACAACCATTGATTGTATGATTGTATCATAATAGAATGTAAATATCTTGATGAGTATCTAGCATAAAAATCATGCTCCTACACCTATGGTGTCAGTCTCTTATCAGAGCTCAAGGTTATGTGTTGATGTGTTGTAAACATGCATTTGGGGCTTTACCTGATATCACTTTGTGATGTGATGGATTAAAACCAGTTCGCCTATCACTAAAATTTTGTAGTTTTGGAGTTGCATTAGTGTTCTTGTTCGTGCTGTAATTCTGATTATCAATTCTTCTACAACAAGAACACAGGCAATGCTGGCCCCTTTTTGCCACTTTCATATTCCATCTTGAGATGGTTTTACTCCTTACCAATAACCAAGGACATTATATTTTGTTCCAAAATAATCTTTCCCTCTGCCTTCCAGGCGAGGTTTGTGCTGAATATGCTGGAACCAGTAAAAAGGATTTCGTGTTCCACTGTGGTTGTCAATGGAGCAGAATACAGATCTTAAAAATATTGCCCATAATATATACTCCGTTCATTGATGTCGACGTGACTTTTAAAATTAACTTTGATCATTTATTTTATTTAAAAAAATTTAATAAATATTATACGTTTTGTTATGATTTGATTTATTAATAGAGTTACTTAAATCACAACTTAAAAAATTACAAATTTGAACTAATTTTTGAAATAAAATAAATAGTCAAAGTTGATTTTAAAATTCAATTTAAGAACAGAGGGAGTATATTGGTGCACTTATTACTGAGCACGAGAATTGCTACGCGAATCAACAAAATTACAGGACTGGGTAATTTGCGGCCCGGTGAAGAGAGCTCGGTGGCTCAAGCTCGGCAGGTGAAGACAGCTCGGTGGTCTTCTGCCGTTGCTGAACGAAGTATTCGTGCCGTTCTTCGTCGTAGTTGGCGTCCTCCAATTCTTGCCTTCATTTCTTTTCGCACATCATTGACTGTATGACATCAATAACAGTATACAAGCATTTTCCTTCATTTCAGCTTTCTCCTGTGTCATGTCCCTCTCAAACGATGCTAATGACTTGAGGACCCAACTGCATAACACGTCACAATAGTATAGTACGATATCCAAACAGGGAAACATAGAAGATAAACCTTTACGAAACACTAGTATTATTCTGCATCTCATTTGCATCGGCACGTACTACAATACAAAACACGCAACACGTAGAGTAATGGAGTATGTTTTAACCATAGTAAAGGTAAACCCAAGCATTTCGAAAACCATGTTCCATATTCTGTAAAGCCTGCAGAGCACAAAATGACAAACTTTTTTGTCTTGGATTGAACATTCCAAAAACTGCAGGCATCCTCAATCTTTTATTTCAGTACTGTTATGCAAGAAGCTTCGTTTGGATTAAAGCATAACCAATGGCAGACAATGATAAACCTAACAAATTGCCTCCTATGTGCCTCTCCAACGCAAAACATTTATGCTGTTCCCTGATGTCATTCGTATCTCATATGTACACTATTGTCTTTGGTCATTAGTCTGAAACGGAAACATGTAATTACAGTCAGAGCCTCAAAAGAGACCACCAGACAACTGAAGCTGGTTGCAATGAAGAATAGTTTTCAGCACATTTTTGGTTGACATAACTGCTGGCATGCTTTACCTGCCTTAGCTTCGGAACAACGATCTGATATTGTCAAACACTGCTGGCTTCTTTGGTGTCGGCTGAGCTGCCTCAACATCCCACTCCCTGGACCGCGAGTACATGTTGTCGTGGTCACTTGACACCATAGTCTCAGTTATGTGCTTTGAGTACACTGGTAAAGCCAATGCATCTGATTCGGAACAGTCGCTTGAGAACCCAATCCAGCTGCCAGAAAGCGATGCTAAAGATCCAAGCCATCTGTGAGGGCCTCCTGGAGCTTCTGTTACCTCCTCACCAAGCGGAATTGACGATGTTGTCTGTTCCTCGATGCTATATGAGAGATTTCCAAGGTTGCCGCTCGAGCATTGACCCCAGCTTCCAGTGGCGTTCTGCGAGCACACCGGCACCAACACTGCTGTGGCATGGTTGCTGGAGCATCCCATCAAGCTTCCAGAAAGTCTAGCCAGGGAGGAGCGCAGCCACCCATGAGAACCTCCAACAGCCTCTGCCACGTCATCGCCAGGCGTGACCGGCACTAGCATTTGTGACTCAATGTCATGCTTATCTGAGCAAAAGTTGGTTCGTTCCAGGCCAGAGATGGTGAAAGACGCATGGCAGGACGGGCAGCATGGCGATGCGGTGCAGCGGAGCCAGGTAACAATGCATGATTGATGAAAAACATGAGAGCACACTGGGAGGACAAGGGACACATCAGTAGGTGACTCACTGTTGCAAATGAGGCAGAATGTGCTCTTCCCGGGCTCTGGTGCAGGGAGCACGAGCAACTCCAAGATCACACGCTCCACATCTGGAAGAGGCGGCGCTGATGGCACCAGCACCCTGGGAATCCCTGTCAAAGCCACGGCAGAGGATGCTTCTGCCAAATCTGCAAGGGGTATACCAGCTTCCTTCCGAGCTGAAGGCACCACGACCATTTCAAGGGAAGACATCCCAGCGCTGCCTCTGGGTGAAGTACGAACAGCTGCTGATTTACCAGACTACACTCCAGACTCTGCTGAAGAGGAGGAATAGGAAGCCATTGAGGAGAAGCTGCAGCGAGAGGAAAGTGATGAGCAAGACAGACGGCGGCGGCGGCAACCTCGGCGGAGGAGCACAATGCAGAATGTGACAATGGCGGTGGCAATGACGATGATGACGACAATTGCAAGGCTGGAACTGATGGACTGCGGGCCTGACAGAGACGAGCTTGGTAAGGAGGATAATCCTACAATCACCGGTGTCGGAGGAGGTGGTTGGAGAGGAGGACCTGGAAGCATACCTGCAGAGACGCAGAGTAAGTAATTCGGCAAAATTGACTGAATGCAAATAGTAGCAAACAATATAATTCGACCAGCATAACAAGGTTAATTGTAGTGATCGAACAGGTTGCTTGCGCGTGAGCGTTGAACAGAAACCTAAATTCCATCCCCCAAACACCCCAGAAATTTTCCCCGTACAGACCACTTGTTTCTCCTTGTGGAAACATGGAATCAGAAAATTCCCCATCGAACCAATTGCGCACGCTGTATGATCGCGTGATCGTGTCCTGTTCCTACTTCCACACTCGACCACAATGAACCGAAGGGAAATTTCTCAAGCGCTGCAAGCCGAGTCGAGGATTATCCAGGTTATGCACAGGAGAGAGCGGCACCCACCTGATACATCAGCGGCGGAGGGGGCGGACGAGGAGGCGGGTACGACGCGCCATGAATCGGCGGTGTACTGGTAGCGGAGGTCGCAGGACACTCACGGCGAACCTGGTAAGAAGAAGGACACGGGTTTAGACGGGATACGATTTGAAGGCAGCGAGAAGCGGGGCGAGAGATCGACGAGCGCGCGCGCAAAACGGTGCCGTACCTCGGCAGCGTCGGGCGGAGGCGGTGCCCACGATCGGAGATTGAGATTCGCCGGTGTTGTGCCGAAGAGGAGGTTGATGAAGCTAAGGCAGTGGAGGTGGGGGATGGGGGGAGGAGGGGAGGGCGAGCAGCAGGGAGGGGTTCGGGTTTTGAAATGGCGCGCGGCAGCGAGGATGAGAGGACGCCAGCCTGGCAATGGAAAGGGCGGGGAGAGCGTGGAGCAGGTCTTGGGACCCATGATCAGCCGCCCAGGCGAGCGAGGTGCAGACTGGTTTTCACGGGCTCTGGGGCTCTCGTTTGGAACCCCCACCCCCAAGATGGAACAGAAATTCGGCCCACGAATGGCCCAGTACAGCGCTTGGGCCTGAGCTCCTCACTTTGCAGGGAAAAGAAAAGATTTTAGGTCATTTTTGAAATCATAGATTTTCAAATGCGATCATGACATTTCTTTCATAAAAATTACAATTCCAACTTGCTCGGGAACCTGCATGCTTCGTGCACAGATATTGATGCTCGCTACCCGAAGACTTTATGAATAGTCATCGCTGTTAAGAACAACCTAGGTTTACTTTAGAACACAGGAATTTCAAAAAAAATGACGTAGAAATTTCACATGAATAAAAAAAATTATTTATTCCAAAAGAGATCTTAGTTTCTGCTAGACAACTGAGAGTGTATCCACGCAAATAGAACATATCAACTATGCAAAATTGAGAGAGAGAGCAGATCTGTTTAGATGGTTCAGTTTCCTGGGATGGAGATTCAATTACCAGTTGCATCCTCCTTAGTTATTTATTGGTTTACTTTCTTTTTCATTTTTTATTTGTTCTAGTGTTTTGAAAATTTTGTATTAAAAATCAGACTGTGTACCTTAAGCAGAGATAGGAAACAAGTTTTTTTTTTTTTTTTGTTTTGAGATATGCTGTCACAACTGAAGAGCCAATGGATCTAAAAATTTCGCATATATAATTTTTATATAAACAAAATATAATATTTTAGACCATATTGCTATATAACTGAATTGATCTCATGGAGCACGATAAGGTACGTGTGCGTATTCGAAACATTGAACTAAATTAGATTTTCTTTCTAGATTTAAAAAGAGACTGTACAAATTTCATTTCAATATGTAGACGTATAATGGGCTGCATCATGAGTGGCCGATGTTCCTAGCTGACGCATCTACCCGCCCGGGATTCATCATCCCACTGTGAAGGTATATTACGTTTCCACCTTGCCCATTACTCCCTCTATTCTTAAATGAGTAAATTTTACAAAACTACAATTAACTTGTCAAAATTATCAGAAAATTGCATATTTAACATATAATTTTACAAAACTACAGATTTAGTGCATTCACAAAATTTCAGATTTTAAAAAGTGTATCACAAAACTATATATTTTATGAGTGATATATCACAAAACTACAAATTTTGTGACTCTTTAAATTTATAGTTTTGCGATATATCACTCATAAAATGTGCAGTTTTGTGGTACAATTCTTTAAATATATAGTTTTGTGACACATGGATGTACTAAATCTATAGTTTTGTGAAATACTTTTTTAAATCTGTAATTTGTGATATTTTTATCAAATTAGCTGTAGTTTTTTGAAATTTACTCTTCTTAAATTAATATCACCATTGACTTTTAACATCAACTTTGACCATTTATCTTACTAGTCCCGATGTCTGTGCTAATGCGACGGTTTAAAAAAAATATTAACTTAAAATATATATATATTAATATTAAAAATAAATTTATTTTGTTTTGCAACAACTTTCTTTGAATCTCGTATATTTGTTTCGGGTAGTTGTGTTTTGTTAACTAACAGTGATCTGTGTGTGGGTACATTTTGTGTGCACATAGTCTAACTCATCTCTGTTAGAGATATTTTACCATACGTACGTAGAAAAGAAAAATTCTTCTTTTTAAAGAGTAGAGATTCAAAAAATTTGTTCAAATATATGTAAAATTTGAAGTTGTGATTCAAATAATTCTAATGATAAATTAAATTATAAAAAAAATAATATTATAAAAAATGAATAAAACGAATGATCAAAGTTAATGTTAGAGGTGACATCGATTTAGGAACGGAGGGAAACAGGTCGCACTTGAACCAAAATACAGTCATCAGCTTTGCTCGCTCCGACTGATGAGGCGCGGCCCAACCAAATCGAAGGGCACATATATACAAGTTGTGTTGAGAACATACTGTATGAAGGTATCTTGTGCAGGAAGCAGCAGTTGTTAGGAGGAGGAGGAGCCAGTCCAGTTGCATGCGCGCGGGCGGACTCGGTGATCGATGTGCGGTTGGGACGTTGGCTTTCGCCTTTTTCCGCCGCAGGCAGCGCAGCTTCACCGGCCGGTTTGGTGCCCGGTCTCGGAGGCTGGCGGGCGGGGAGATACACACATCCGTCCAGTGCCAACCGCCGTCGTTCGTTCAGGATGCCAACCGCCGCTGGCGCTCGCTCGCCGTCTCATCGGTCGTTCGTTCGCTGGGCCGTCGTCTCGATCGATCGGCCGCCGGTCGACGGGTCGACGTCGTCTCGGTCGTCGCACCGGCAGCTGCTGCGTCGGTCACGCATTTTCTGTTACTCGACCTAGCTGCTGCAACGGCAGGAGGAACAGTTCCTGTGCGTGATGTCTGCGCACGACACGCTTGCCGCCTGATCGATCGGTGCACCGTGCACACATCAGTCCCGGACGAATAAAAGCGGCAGGGCAGGGCACGCGACGAAGCCGGCGCTACCTACCTGCGCGCTCCAACCAGGTGATGACTGATGACCGGAGGAGGAGGCGCGGGCGGGCGGGTGACGAGTCGAGGCGCGCTCGGCACCGACCGACCGACCGACCGATAGGTCAGGTGACTCACTCGATCGACGTCGCCCGTCGGCCCGACCTGCTTTTCTCGTCCCCCCGCGCCTCCCTTTTTTTCCGTCGGGTGAGGTTTCGGTGTTTCGTCTCTCTCTCTCTCTCTCTCTTTTGGTTCGTTTTGTCTGTTTCAGTCTTTCAAAGGAACGCATGACGTGCGGTGTGCATGGATGTGAAACGAGGCGCGCTTGCATGGCGTCTGTTCATTTTAATTTTTGTAAGAGCAACCACATTGTATAAGAATCATGTTGTGTTTTATAGGTGAGCCCCATTGCAGGTAATAATAGCTATGGCCAAGATACACATTGGTAATATGTATAAAGACTTCATTGTGGATCCCACAATTAATTAAAATAAAGATGCAGCAACCAACGGCAATTCTTTGTTCACGAGGGAAATTGGAAAATATATTTTAAATTTGCTTATGGCTGGTCCATATAGCTATGGGTGGCTTTTGTATTGAATGCTATAAAAACTAGTTTCACAATGGTTATTGGTATCTCATTTATTTTATAAAGACTAGTTTTTCATACATTGTGGTTGTCCTAAAGCTCGGAAAAAGTTTTGTGATCGACGCGCCGGCTCCGATGTGGGATCAGATCGGCAGGTTCTCAGGTCTCGCCCCCACCTAACCCACGGTTTCCCAAAGACCTGCTCGCCGTACGTATGCAATGTACGCACGCAACGAAACCGACCGACAGTGTGTCATGTCAGATAGGGGCACCAGAACCACACCATACCACATGAGCAGCAAGCAACGCCCCTCCTCAACCACGTACGAACGTGACGACTGCGGAGAAACACAGACGCGCCAAGACGAAGAAACCGTCATCCCAAAAGAAAGAAGATGGGGAAACCACTTGGTGGTTCGCGTCCGATCCGTCGCGCGGCTGTCCGGCTTACGAGTCAGGCACGCGCATTCCGTCTACCGGTAATTAGACCACACCCCCACTGCCGCGACCCGTGGGATCGAGGCCAGAGAGAGATGGATTGTTCATCTTTTTTCATTAGCTTAAACTTTTGGTTCAATTGGATAGAGCATACAATTCAATATGGTATCAGAGTCAGAGTCTCGAACGGGCACGTCTAGTTTACGTTTGTGTCTACGAGAACTACACGTAAAAAAAAGTGTTGAAATATAAATCAGTTAAGTTTTTGAGGTCAAACTAGTTGATGAATTGGTGCATGTAACTCAGGAGGGGAAACGCCCAACACCCACCGCAAACCGCCCGCCGATCCGTCACGCGAAGCAACGGACGCACGAACTAACACTCAGCGACAGTCTCCAAACCATCCCACTCCCAACACGCCTCCATATATACGGCGCGACGCGCCACGAACGAACCCGTTACCCGTCCCCCACGTGAAACGACGAGACCGAGCCGGAAATGGTGGTGCCGGGGGTGGACGGCGGCGGCGGCTCGACGACGACGACGAGGTCGCCAACATCAGGGCCGCGGGTGAAGGGCTCGTGGACTCCCGAGGAAGACGAGCTGCTGCGAAGCGCCGTGGCGCGGCACGGCGCGCGCAGCTGGACCGTGATCGGCGCCGAGGTGCCCGGGCGGTCGGGCAAGTCGTGCCGCCTGCGCTGGTGCAACCAGCTCAGCCCGGGCGTCGAGCGCCGCGCCTTCACGCCCGACGAGGACGCCGTCATCGTGGCCGCGCACGCAAGGTACGGGAACAAGTGGGCGACTATCGCCAGGCTCCTGCACGGGCGCACCGACAACTCCGTCAAGAACCACTGGAACTCCACGCTGCGGAGGCAGCGAAGGGCGGCCGCTGCCGCCGCGGCGGGGTGCGCGGTGACGCCGTCGCGGGTCGAGGCGCCGCCGCCGCTTCTGGCGCTCGTGGATCTCAAGGATGAGACGGCGCCCGTCCCGTTCCAGCCCCAGGCGGATCCCAAGGTGGAGAAGAACAAGGACGTCTACGACGATGAAGAGGAAGAAGACGACGACGAAGGGGACGGCAGCAGCGAGGACTCGGTGCTGGCGCCGCCGCCAAAGAAGCGGCCATGCGTCGTCGGCAACCACAACAAACTTCCACTTCCTCTTCATCTAGCTGCGAAGCAGCCACCGGTGGGGCAAACGAAGCCGCCACATCCATCGGCACCGGCCGGGACCGAACCGGTGGTCACGTCGCTAACCCTCAGCCTGCCGGGCGGCGGTTCCGTCGACCCCGCCCCCACGTCCTCGCCGCAAACGGTCACCTCGACGACGGCTGCGGCGACTAACGAGACCGCGGGGAAGGAGGAAGGGCCGGCGAAGACGCGGGCAAGGATAATCGAGGAGGACTCATGGCTCCTGCCCGTGATGCGGCGGATGATCGTGGAGGAGGTGCACCGGGTCATGGGGATGATGCAGCCGCCACCCGGCTTGGCGTTCTCGTTCGTGGCGGAGCCGGCGGGCAGGAGCAGCGCCGCAGCGGGAACGGACGACCGAGCCGCCACCAACAGCCGGCGCGACGACTGATCGAACATGCTCTTCCAGTGGCATCCGGCAAGCCTGCAGCACCGAATGGCGAACCGACGAGAACAGGAAGCGACGACGATGAGGCACGGCATGATCCATCGAAACTTACATCGTCCAACATTTTCCTGTTGTTACTCAGCCAGCATGAACCATGCATCGATAGGTTCGAGTTAATATTAGCAGTTAATTTAGCTTAGCCGCTCATGCGCGCTCATCGATCGGTAGCTGTAAAGAGTAACCTGAAATGTAAGTTACAGACTATAACCGCTGGAAAATACTAGCATATATTACTACAAAGTTTTTCGATTTGCTTGTGATCGAATTCGTTGTTTGGGATCGATCGAGTGGGACGGATGGCTACCGTTCTGTTGGGGTGTGGTTGGGATGTCCATCGTTCAATGTGTTGGGCGTGCGAGTGGGGTTGGGTGGCCGCCCCCGCGTTACCCAGCCGAACGAAACCGCTCCGGCGTTGGATGTCGCAGTGCACACTGCTCGGTGCTCGCTCGCCTGTTCCATTACTGCCTCATAGCTTCAGTTACAACTATTTTCTTGGGGTGCTTTCTTTCAGTTACAACTTGCTAGTGTTCCCTTCCCTTCTCACTATACGCACACTGGATAATTAACCTGGCGCTCGTGATAGCGGTGCGCGCTTCCATGTCGTGTGATCGTAACGTGTTTTTTTGTAATTAACTAATATAAACAAATGAACATGGAATAACATGTGGCAGGCTTAATTACGGAAGTGCAGCTTGACGACTGAGAATGGTTATCTCGGCCAACTGCTGGCAGTCCAACCGACTGACACAAGGAAATCACAATCTATGAAACGCACCGGCTCTTGGTGCAAAGATATCAAGCTACTCGAATAATCTGTTGGACTAGAGTCCAACAATGAATACATATGAGGAACCAACATTGGGTACTGCTCCTTGGCAAGCGGGCGTAACGTTAGAGAGCGCCACAGCAACAAAGTAGCAAGAATAGCGTGCGTCAACTGTAACATGTCGACGCCGCAACAAACAAGACGAAGCAGACGGAGTAACGATCTGAGTAAATTAAAGGTATAACTGACGCGCTTTATTTCTGCACTAGTGTGATTAATCATAGGGTTAATTCCTTATTGGCCATTGAAAAAAAGTTTAGATTCCTTATTAGCCACCGCAAAATTTGAATTTTCTTTTGAGCCATCTATTTTAACTTTTGTTCCTTAGTGACCATTATGGTCACTTTTGTTCCCAAAATGCCCTTGCTTGTTGCAAGCCAAACTCAAATTGTGAGCACCGTAATTTAATCAATAATTTTGTTTTAATTCCTTTAATAATTTTCTCTCATTTAGTGATTCTTTAACTTTTGTTTCTTAGTGATCACTATGGTCACTTTTGTTCTCAAAATGTACTTGCTTGTTGCAAGCCAAACTCAAATTATGAACACTGTAATTTAATTAATAATTTTGTTTTAATTCCTTTAGTAATTTTCTCTCATTTAGTGATTTTGTATGAATTCCTTTAGTAAATTTATTTTGATTCATTTAGTAATTTTTACTAAATTTGTTTCAGTTTTATTCCGTAATTTTATATCGATTCTTTCAGTAATTTTCTTTTGTTCCCTCTGAATTATATCTCATTCAGTAGTTTTTGTTTCGGTTCATGGTAATTTTTAA
Organism: Zoysia matrella; assembly: GCA_001602295.1. Lineage (NCBI taxonomy): Eukaryota > Viridiplantae > Streptophyta > Magnoliopsida > Poales > Poaceae > Zoysia > Zoysia matrella. The sequence continues at coordinate 133,257 of BCLG01000069.1, forward strand.
GATTTGTTCTAGTAAAGAAACCAAAACGAAATTACTGAATACGAAAAAATTACTAAAGAAATCAAAACAAAATTACTCGAGGAATTAATATAAAATTACTGAATGAGAAAAGATACTAAAGGAATCAAAACAAAATTATTGAAGAAATTACGGTACTCACAGTTTAAATTTTGCTTGCAACAAGTAAAGGTATTTTGGGAATAAAAGTGACCATAGTGGTCACTAAAAAAAAATTAAAATGAATGGCTAATAAAGAAATTCAAACTTTGCGATAGCTAATAAGAATCCGAACTTTTTTCAATGGCCTATAAGGAATTAACCCTTAATCATAATATATACAACGTTTTGAGTACACATGGATAAATGAATCAACTTGCCTCCCTACCGTGTACACTATTAAAATACATATGTACACGACAGAGTAACATACGCGTACAGGGTCGGAAGGCAATATACATTATGGTACAAAAAGAGGAATACTATGTATGTGGGGGTTTGTGAGAAAATGTATCTGTAAATTTTATCAAAACTGAGCCTATCTGGCCTGCTGTTAAACCTGTTGGTTGTTGGTGGTTATGAGAAAATCACCTGTTACATGTGCCGTACAGGGAGAGCTTTCTGTGGGGCCCCTGGAGGGATAGTGTTATATCATAAGATTAATTTCGTTGATGTCATCCATGGGGATCTCGAGGCCCATCAAGTCGAAATCCTGGAGTGCCACATCATCATCCTCTATATTTAACCAGCCACCACAATCACCATCCATTCCAGGCAGCTCGAGGTTAGACAAGTCTGGCATTTCAGCATCATTTGAAGCATTTGCTGGATCATCACGCCTAGCAGCAGCAGCAGCAGCTGCTGATGTGTCCTTGCCATTGCTGGAAGGCGTTATTTTGACAGGCAACTGTGAATCTCTAGGTATGCTGCTGATAGGAGCAGAGACATTGGCGGTCTTCTGCTTCGGCTTTGTTTTACTCTTCCTTTCTCCTTTTGCATTGGATGACGATAGACGGCCAGTTCTGCCACCATCTCGGTTGTGCCCCTTTCCATCTCGATCTCTTTCACTTCCCTTTCCTTTTGTGTTACTGACAAGAGAAGTACCTAGGCTCGATGTTCCCAAGGTTCCTCCTGTTATGCTACCTACAACCTCATCCAGCAATAATTCCCTTTGTTTTACATTATTTGTCCAGGGATCCTCCTTCGCAAATGACAGATCTGAAAGGTGGCTGCTTGCTCTCACAGCATCTGATACATTAGCCCTACGGACTGATTTAATTGTATTGTTATCTGCAAACAAGACAATCAATCCGATCCCAAGTGGTCAGACGATGAGATATATAAAACATAACAAAATGAACACTAATACAGAAACAAATGTACCCCATAGCTATTAAAATATCTATTGATTGACTGGGATGTTCAACAGTTGGCATAAAATCAAAAAATAGTTGGCAACCACAATACCTTGTGACGTTGCATCTAGGCCACTTCTGTGAGAAGTTGCTGATACAAACATATCCTTGAAAGTGGCTTCATCAAAGCAACTAACTCCCACCTCTTCGTAGTTTCGGCAACGTGCTAATGTTCGTTTCACAAAATTTAGTGCAGCATGTCTACCAGCTCTACTAATATTTTTGCTGCTTGAAATATTGGAACCACAGAAAACCTGGAGATAGGATGGAAAAAACATATCACATGCAGTATGTTGAATATTAAACATGAGGATCTATTAAGCAATCAAGGAATAGTTTTTCTGCATTTGCTAACCACGTGCCACTGAACTTTTATCAGTAATTGACGAAATTGCTGCCTTATGAGCATGAGGTCATGGCTTCAAGTTCTAGAAACAGCCACTTGCAGATTAGAAATGCAGGGAAGGGTTAAGTACAAAAAAACTCGAAGTGTCGGACCCTGCAGAAACGGGAGCTTTGTGCACCGAGCTGCCCTTTATCAGTACTCTATCTGTTTAGGGGTAAAAACAAACAGGAACGGTCGGGAAAACACCCTTACCGTTTCCGTTTTCACATTTGCGACGTCGGAGGGAAGCAAAAACAGAAAAGCTAGTAACGAAAACAATCGGGATAACAATTGGTTACCCATAATTAAGTTGGGAGTATTCCCCAACACTTCCTTCTCTATGTTTCTACCATAATCCTCCGCTTATCATGCAAAATGGAGGAAGAAGGCAAATGTCAGCCTAAATCAGTATGGGCCTTTTTAGATTGCCTATTGGGCTTTTAATTCCACTAATTTATAAGCAAAACAGACTCATACGAAGGTGGAAGGCCCGTAGTACACTGGAAGGCCAGATAACAGATCGTTGGCTTAGCTCATACATCTTCGTGTTCCCAACCACCGCTCGCCCTTGTCGATTTTTTCGCTTGTGCGTCCTCTACCCAAAAAATCTCCCACAATTCGTCGTAACCCTAGGTAGGCCATGGTGGGAGGAGGAAGAGGCAAGTTGATCTTCAGCTCCAGCGGCGAACATGGACGCACTACAGATGGCTGATGACCGACGCAAGGCACGCAGTCGAGGTCCCTTCCCATAGCGACCATGACACTATCGCCTACGTCGGCCGCAGCTGTGTCCCCGTCGCCCCGTCCCCACAAGCCACCGCCACTGGTCCGTCGCCCCTCCCCGCTCAGAGGATCCAGCTGCCACCGTCGCCCCCTCCATTTGGCAGGATCTAGGTGCGCTGCCGTCTTCGCCTCCCCAATCCCGGATTTCCACAAACGGAGATCAAAACGGGATACCGTAAATACGGTCGGGAGAAGACCTCAACCCCGTTTCCATCCCGTTTCTGTTTCTTATTTTCTTTTCTCCTGATAATATGAAAACGGCCGGTTTTCACCCCTACACCCGTCCCAAAAAAACTTTACATTTGGGTTCCATGCATCAAAATTTGACCAGTAATTTATATAGTCAATTAACTTCAACAGCAACAATAAGGCTCTGTACTTTTGTTGTCGATTCAGCTTAGAATGCTAGGCATTCCTGGACTTCTATTGGGACCACAGTATTCCCTTCTTTGAAACCATCCAAAGGGCTAAAGAACAGTTTGCTCATCCTTGTTTCATGGAAGTCTTTTCGATTGCAGCTTGGGAAATATGGAAACAGAGAAATGACAGAATCGTCAGACAGAAAAACCCCCTCAATTCAGGCCTGGAGATCCAACTTTCTACATACAATAAAGCTCCAGCTTTACAGGCTCAATGAAGATCAGTCTTCCTCTCTCAATTTTTGGCTTGACACCCTTCTGTAATTTCTTCAGTTTCAATTTAGTTTCAACTTCTCAGTTTGGTTAGGCTTTTAGCTGTGTAGTTTCTAGTTTTTCTCTTCCTAGTTTCTGTACAGTTGGTTGTCCTTGGTTTCACTTGGAACCGCCTTTTTAATATATATATCACAGTAGAGACTTCCTCTACTGTATTTACATCAAAAAAAAAAACTTTTGTTGTCGAGTAAGTTTAACAACATGAGACATGCACTTTTAAATTCGTCATAAGAAACACTTTAATAAAATATATTTTATTATTAAAGTTGATTAAATTTAAAGAAATCATTAGTTAAAGACATGTTTGACAAAACTCAAATGTAAAGTTATTCTGGAATATGTAGTAATAGATAAAGCTACCACGCAGTTAGGGCACACTCGGAAACAGCACTAGCTAACCAAGTGTTATTGATGAAAGTAAAAGAAAATGTCGGCCCTTAAGATGATGGGATAACCGACGCTGTATAGGCAAAAAAATGGCCATTGCCGTCCTGAATTTCAGTGACTTGTGAGGAAAGTAAGAGTCTGAACCCATTACAATCCCAGCACAATACTTCCCATCTTTCAGTGTTTAACAAATAATCTAAACAGGGCAAGCTAATAAGACTAGCAATCTTTTTTTTTAAAAAGGTTAGTACTTGCACTATAACCATCTGAATGCTTACAATGTCGATGAGTTATTGGAAACAACATGGTTGCCTTTTTTTTGCCTCGTAAATTTTATATTTGAGTAGAAACAAAATGTGAGATAAAGAACATAATATATAGAACAAATCGCGAGATAAAGGACATATTTTTCCATAATATCAAATATTGTATCTTCAGCGTGGAAAAGAGGGTTTCAATGTCTTCGAGCTTTATGTCCGCAGGCGACTGATATCAATTTTTTGGACTGGTGAGCAGAGGTCAACAGCGCTTCAAATGGCTTATTGCGGCAGAGAATTAATTCCCTCGTTGTGCTAGGAGCATGGACGTAATGGAAGCACAGGAATCAATGTGTTTTCGAGGGAACCAACACTACACTGGCTGCCGCACTGACCAGTACAGGTGAAAAGTGCAGGTTTTGGAAGTTTGCAGGTGCTTGTGAGATATCCTTCCTCATAGCACCTCTCCCTGGAGGTTAGATAAAAGTAGTTGTCGTCGTTGGTCATTTTTTTTTTGAAGGGTGCGAATGTAATAGAAATCCGAGGGTGGGGGGGGGGGTGTTGTAGGGATTATATCTTAACTTTTTTTTTAATATAATGATACGCAGCCCTCGTGCGTATTCGAGAAAAAAATATATACCAAAGCATTTTATTTAGTAAAAAGATCATGACAAAGTCCACAAACGGGCAATAAACACAAGTGCATCTCAGTCATTCACCCAATCAATTAAATGAGAATAGTTGCATCAGATTCGGGGTAGTTACCATATACTTCTCATATGCTATTAACAATAGTCTCTCCAATGCACGCCGTGAAAATTCCCTGTGGAGTACATCAAGTAGACATTGGAGTTTGGATCATGACAAATTGTCTCCATCAAAGGTTAATATTGACCAGAAAATAGCGAGGGAGGCCCCCGCTGTGAAAATTGAATTGAAAGCAGCAAATAGAAAGGAGGCAATTTTACACTGTACAAAAAAGAAAAGGGAAAGAAAAGCTCTGAAAAGAAGGCAAAAAGGCAGCAACTGTACAAAAGAAGAAGATCAAAGGTTAATACGATCTGCAAATACCTCTGCTGAGTCTCTTTTGCAGTTTTAACAATACTATCCAGCTTCAATAGCAAGTTTGTCTTATCCATAACCTATCAATTAAAAATGATGGTTACATTGAAGATATGGTTTGACAAATTCAAAATAGTGAAAAACGTTAATCTAAGAAACAAAAACAGTGAAACAGATTACTCTAAAACAAGCATATCTGTATGCACTTGGGTGAATATAGGTACCTCTTTATGGAGTTGTCCTTCTAATTTACACATTTCAGCACTGATATCCTCATCTTCACTCTGTGCAAGATCAGGCTGAAATAGAAACACAAGCACAGTTAAAACATATTAAAGGCTTCACCTAGCCACTTGAACAAACTAAGAGATATTAGATAGATCAAACTATGGGATTCTAGAAAATGGAGATTCAAGTTTATGATATTTCATATGAATACATAGTGAAGTATATCTAAAAGCCTCATGGAAATCCGTTAAAGAAACAAACTTTTTAACCCATTTAAAAGCTTGACTCCATATTTTTAAACCAACTGAACCACAAGCATGATGTCAGTCTTTTCGCAAATGACGCAGCGCAGCTCACTTAATCACGACCGCAATATATTTGGTCTCAGCCAATGAACAACAGAACAAGCCTAAAAAAAATTAAACATCTTAAGATGATACATACAATGCAGAATCCCAGTTACATGTAATACATATCAAATATTCCAACATCCAAATACTTTGAATAGACCTATGCATGATTCCATGTTCCAATTATGTGAGAAAAGTCTACTTAGCACTTTTATGCGAGAAAAGTGGTCAGACCCTTCCTCGGACCCTGCGCAAGTGGGAGCTACATGCATCATGCTGCCCTTTTTTAATTATTTATTTTCTTTGTATAATTGTATCAGATATGGGAAGGGGAGCTCTGGCGCAGGGGTAAAGTTGTTTCCTTGTGACCATGAGGTCACAGGTTCAAGTCCTGGAAACAGCCTCTTGCAGAAATGCAGAGAAAGGCTGCATACAAAAGATCCAAAGTGGTCAGGCCCTTCCCAGACCCTATTCAAGCGGAAGCTAAATGCATCAGGCTGCCCTTTTAATGCTATCAAATGTGGATATGGTCACAGGAACATCTTGTCCACTTTCAATTTTGTTCAGATACATCCACATGTTCTCATATTTGCAACAGTCCAATCATCAGAAAAAATAAAGGCATGTAAAAGCTAACAAGCCACCCAAAACAAAAGCAAGATTTAAAAACAAATAGTTGGAAGGAGTTATCAGGACATGGCTTTTTTACTGACCACATGCTAACAGGATACTACTGAAGAAATATCAAGAAGGTGAAATAATAAGCTTAGAAATTTAGAAGTTCCATAAGAATATCATGTGTAAATCTTCAGCATCAATGCTGAAGTTTGATTGTCACAGAAAATACCTGACTAAAAAGAAAGCCTACTCATAAGAATAGAAAACACATAGTAGAAGTGTATAAAATAAATTATAACTGAACTAAAGATATATAAATAGAACTCTACCAGTCTACCACACTAATAAAAGTAAACACAGGAGATGCTGCAATTTAAAGCTGAAAAGAAAGCCTACCACAGGTTCAACAGATACACCGACTTCACTGAGCTCAATGATAATCCTATCACTGAAAGACATCTCACTGTACTGCAACTCAGGCCAGACCTTAGGTTTCTGCATGGAAATACCACTTCTATGTGACAAATCATCATTATATTTCCAATCAGAATCCAATATCAAATCATTTGGGCCTCTCACTGAATCTTCCAAGTTCATTAAAGGCTCTAACCCATAACCATGTGAATTTGTTTTCCATCCTCCTCCATCAAAATGAATTTCATGTGTATCAAATTGATATCCCTCACTTATGCACGTGTTATTGGTAATACTATCGATCTTCATCAATCAAAGCTTGAATAAGTCTTTGGCCAATTGAAGCACTTCCTCGCACCCCAATTCCTTGAACTAGTTGATCGAGCATAGGTTCAATGCAGCTTGTCTCCCATGCTACCCCTAAGCCATTCTCTATCTGAGTCAAGCCATATCCATTTGGAATAGTAGTGTGATCATCTTTATTGCTGGCAGCAGGAGTTGATGGCTGAGAGATATAATCAAGACTACCCTGTATATAAAAAATATTAGCATAGAGTGTACATAATGTAAATCAAGTTACAATTAAATTTCACAATTTCTACATCAGAAACACAATAAATCAATAACACAACACTTTTGCTGCTATTGAAGTGAATGAAGGCAAAATATACCTTATATTTCTTGCTTTCATCTCCTTCCACTGATATACATGAGGAGAAGTCGTCCAGCGAATGTATCTTGGTCAAGAATAATGAATTAATCAACTGAAGTGCAAATATACTTTTCTGCTACAACCTAAGATCACCCCATGTTACCTGTTCACTTAGATAGGCTACATCTTCTGTGGTCATGAAACCAAAGAAAGATTCAATCTGCCGCCAGAATTGACTTGCACATGCAGATCCTGCAATGAACAAAAGAATCATTAAACATTTTCCAAAGGGGGAAATAAAAATCACAGAATTTGATAAGCAGGATCCATACGTAAGGCAGCATTAGCTGCAGCAAGAAGGTCCTCATGATCATCTTCAGATTGCACTGAAATACAAAGAAGGCAAGTTCAATGGTATGGTCCACTGGAACATTGTAATTGCAAAGAAGACCACAATCACTACAGAGAAAAAAGGGCAAGAATTACCCAGAGAGTCCGATTGGATGCTGTTACTTGTATGCCTAGGCCATGTGTTGCCTTTACGCTCAGATATCTTCTTTATCATTGGTCTACCAGATTTACTACAAGGAAAATTCAGAGTTAGAATATTGATGAGCCAAATGTCATATAGCTGCTTGTTAGCTGAGGATGAAATCACCTTTCATTTCTCTCTGAGACTGTCCTCAGACTTCTTTGTTTTGTCATCGGAGCATTTTCATGCTTGTCCATTGATGCAGTAGTGCTGGGCCTGGTTGAGGTAAAACCTCGTCCAGCCCTTCCTTGTGTCCTAGCGGCATCCCCAAAATCCTCATCAGCAGACAACTTATTCCTTTTGGAAGGATGCCCAAGCAGAGCAGTTTTCTGAAAACCAGATCCATCCCCATCATCCAGTTCACCAGCCCTTTTGCTTTTGTCCCTTATCTTTTTCTCAGCAATTCCAGGTTCATCACCCTCAGATCCAGTTGAGAGACCATAATCTCCTCGTTTTGTTTGCTGAAGACAATTTACAGATGCACGCCTCAGTATCCCTGCCGAAACTTCATTGACAGGACTCTCTAATGAACCTGGTATCAATGCACCGTCTGTACTTGTGACAATAGGGACTAAATTTGACTTCCTTGCCGACCGGGATATTTTTTGAGGCCTCTGCCCACCCCACTGGGTGGGAGGAGATAATGAATGAGTAGACTTAGTATGTTTACCATTGCCAGATCCACTGGCAGAAAGTAACTTATTTGTACGAGAAGGATGTTCCCAATCATCAGAAATAGCTTGTAATCGTTGAATGTTTGGAGATGACTTCAACAATGGACCTGAATTCGATCGGGGTCCCCTAGCAGACCCATTTGCCTTTGGCAATGATGAGATATTAGCACAGCTATCATCTTCGTTAGCCCTGGAAAAAGAGAATGTGTGATGACCCTGATTGCATGTGTAGTTATGTTTGTATGTGGAGTGGTTGGTCAAGGGATTGCTCAGGTCAGATATAAAGAAACTTTAAGCCTCACACCGGAAACTACCTCAATTCTATGTGGTAAGATGAAGTAGAGGATCACATTTTGAAATAGGTAGTGAAGCATATCTTACTTGTTAACAATTCTTGGACTGGGCAGTTCATGCCACTCCCTTTTGCTAGTAGGAGGGAAACCATTGTCTTGGTCGCTTCGATTTGAAGGTCGTCCAATAAGACCATTTTGTGCAGAAAGCAACTCTGCTTTACTAGTGCTCGATGCACATGCCACAGCTTCGGACCTGCATATTCAATTTTGTACCATTCATACCTGGAAGAAAGAGAGGAACAGGTGCACAGCAGTGCTTTTAGCTAGTCATCTACAAAACACATTAACAACATCTCAACAATTCAATGGAATTGCATAATACCTAGAAAGAAACAAATTAACACGCCCATCAATTGTCATCATCATACAAATAAATTTCCAATTAAAAGAGAAGCCTTCAGGGAGGACATTTCAGCATCAATAACAGAAGCAGAGGAATGAAAACACCAAGCCCAAAGTAGCCGAGTCGCTGACCTGAAACTTGGTGAACTTGCCATTCTTGGCCTTCCATCATTATTAAATTTATGTTGACTTTGTTTCGACTCCCGTTCTGTATCAGCGGCCCTTGAAGCACCAGCCGATGCTATGTCCGTCTTTATGGCAGAGCATTTTTTTCTTCATCTTTGGCTTCTCCCAACCATCAATACCGGTTGCCAAACCTCTTACTTTTTCTTCTGGGGCTGCGGAACCGCCATTAGCAGCTTTACCAGGATCTGAGATTTTATCAAAAGGCCCTGGCCCTCTTGATAGGCCAGTGGTCCTAGCATCCATCTAATAATAAATCAGAAATATATTAAGCAAATTTCACTAAATGATACACAAATGTGTAGATCAAACAAGCCATCAAATTATACATGAGCTATGCACATGAAGAAATATCAACAGATTAATATTAATATCAGCAATGGCAATCGATCAAAACATGATGAAAATAAAAGAATACTACCTCAATTCTTAAACTGTTGGCATTAGGACAATTCTAGTTCATTTTTGAACTACAGCTGTTGTCCTAACGATAATAATTTTAAAACGGAAGGCGTAAGTCCCATGAAAATGAAGCAACCATGTTTTAATGGAAAAGGGCTTATGATGATACAGAAGTTTCAGCTAGATGATAAACTTCAAAATAGTTAACTTGTTCTCTGCTCATCCAAGAACCATTGTATTATTTTATCCAACATTTTGGCAATTAACAATATAAAACATAAAAAGGACAAGAGTAAAGTATAATAATGAATGAAGATATGAAGGTGCAAGATTCAACCTCGACCATGGATGTACGTATTCGTCTATTTTGTCCAGTATTCTTTGTCCTTTCTTCTATTCTTTGAGGTCCAAGCTCCATATCATCATTCAAATGGACTTGAGGAACATTCTTAGGGTTTGCTCCTCCAGACAATAACACACTGGACTGTTTATTTGATGAACCATCTCCTCAAGAATGTTTTCGTACAATATTGGGACAAAGTTTATCAATCTTCGTTACAGCGCCACCGAAAGCTCTAGCTCTCTCCCAGAAACGATACTCGGAAATGAACAATTCTTGAACAGGCTCACACAAACAAGAATCCATACACAACTCCCAATGAGAAACTTTCCTCATATGTGTTCTGCTACAAGGTCCGGGTACTAATAAAGGAGTGTTTCTTTTGAAAGTGGAGATTATGTTATAATTTATACTACCCTCTTACAAATGATAAGCTTCTTGAGACAACAGATGTATACTAGAATAATACCTGGCCTTAGTTGAGATGTCATTAAGATTACTTTTTACACGTCTGATCTCTTCAACAGAACTAGCTATATTTCTTACTATAGATGGATTTGACATGGACTCTTCTGCAGAGGTTCCCAAAATGGAACTTATTGATTTCTTTGCATCAAACCGAGAATTCTTATGATCCACAGTTGCAGGTCTTAAGTCCACAGCAAGCGATTGAAGCAGAGCGGCAGAGTCCATTGCCGCTGACCTCAATGAGCTTGATGCTGGAAACATCATATAATTATCACTACCTTCACGAAAGCTTCCTGAACTTTCCAATGATGCAGCTGCATATGCACCACGCTGCGGATTGAAGTATCCATGCCCATCTGGGCTACCAGAGATTAAATCTGATTTTGTACTAGATGCCATTGCCCAGTTATGGCAGTTATAAAACCACTTACGTGTGGAAATATGAACTAAAAAGGTGACAACAACAACCGTCTAGCAGTCATGGAGCCAAAGGTGGTATTGAATCTCAAACCATCGAAATATCTGTCAACAGAAAAAGGAAAAATAGATTTTAGACAATTTCAACTTGTTTATGGAAAGTGTTTGTAGCATATGAAAAAAGGGAGTAAAAACTAAAACTTAAAGTAGCTCTTAGGTTTACATAAGCTTATCATATGTCAGTTTATGTTATTCATTTTACCTAATAATCTAGTAAATAACCAGATTCTCAATATTGCATCTTTTCAGCAACCAAATGTCATAATACTACGTGATCTGCATACAGAAACCAAATGCATTCTATTGCAGCAACCATACGAAAATAAGTAAAGCAGTGATGCACGTGGACTCTCATAATCCTAGCCCCAATGCCACCACTCTGCACTCTAAACGGACTAGCTATTACTCACCCGCAAACCCCATCTCCCCATGAACAACCGCCGAACTGACCCTTTCACCAGATCCCGTGGCCCAAATCCTTGCTCTCGGATCAAACCAACCCCCAGGTTTGTAGACACCACACGTTACCTCATGCGCACTCCGGAGGAAACATGCCCCTAAAGCTCCAGAAACTACCCAGGCCGCTCGCGGGTGCCGGAATTGCGCGGAACCGACGCGATTGCTCGCCGGAGCCGGATTGCGCTGAACGGGAATCAGGGCATACCGCGTGAGTGGGATCCGGATCTTCAATCCGGCAAAGCGGTGCCGGCGCCGGGGGAATCCCGCAGAGCTGAGTGCGCCCCGGATTTCGTTCACGGCGAGGTTCGGAGGCGAAGCTCGAGTTGTAAAAAATGGAGAGAGAAAGCTTCGGCGACGGCGGAGGAAGGGAGCGCAGAGAGAGAAGGGAATGTTTGTACCGGTTATGTGTGGATGACTGGGCCTAGGCCCACGTGGCTGCATGAGATAGAGCGGAGCAGGGGATCGGTGAGGATTTTTCTTTCGAGTTGTGGCATAATGATGGTGATTTGCGTGTAGATCAAGGACGTGTTTGTATGGCTCTACAGTTCAACTCTACTTTAAACTTTAAAAAATTTAGTTAAACACTTCAACTTAAAAAATTGTGGAGTGTGGAGTTAGTGAAATCTCAATATAATTTTTGTAGCATTTTTTTTTCAACTTTAAAAATATTTAAAATAAAAAAAAGTAAAATTCAAAAATAATTACTCACTTTTACCGTTGCTTACGCAATCCACGACAAACCGTTCTTTTTCTTCTTTCTATCTCTTCGATCTCTTTTCCACGCCGCCGGCTCCTGCTTCTTTCCACGCCGTCACCTTCACAGGGGAGCAGACTGCGTTTGGGAGGCTTCACCGTCATTGATAACATCAAGGCGCAGGTCGAGCCGTGTGCCCGCAGACCGTCTCCTTCGCCGACATCCTCGCCGTCGCCGCCCGCGACTCCGTCGTCGCGGTAAGAAATTAACGCCGTGGACGTGCGATCGAACTCATCGACACCGTAACGTATCGCCAGTTCAGTTTACCTGACTAGACCGACGGCCATGGTGAGGATGGGCAACATCAGCCCGCTCACCGGGACGCAGGGACAGATCAGGCTCGCGTGCTCCAGGGTGAACTAGGACGTACGCCACCAAACGATGATGATACAGCACAAGGTGATCATCGATCAGGTGTGTGGAAAGATCGATAATAAGGCCAGCTAATAGGTCATTGTAATCAGTTGTGATTTTTGTGCTTGTACCGACCGTAATGGCCAAGAACGACCCTTTCTTTTGGATCAACATTCACCAAGTGTATGTGTATGTGTGTATGAAATCGAGAAAGTGGAGCGTGGCCTACCCATCTTTCTGAAGGGCCCTCTTGCAACTTCATGTGGAATTTATTACAATGGATTCATTTCGTGATAGTCCGACAAGAATTAAATTATATAATTATTGTAATAATTATTTACATAACAATATAATATATTTTTTACTATTTTATAATGCTACAGAACGGTAACATTCTAGTATAATTATTACATATTTTATAAGACTACATCGTATTTTTTTTGTTAGTCCGATGCACTGTAATGATTCTTGAGATCATCGCTTGCATGAAAAAAAATTAGTATAACATTCACCGTTTTAGTGCACATGGCTATTACGAAATAGAATAAAGTAATTATTAAATCCGTAATAAATTAGTCAACTAACCAAGGGCAATAACGGCAATCAACTCAATCAACTCAAAATTTTGAAGTTACATTGATCAATCTTCACAGACAACTCCAACTCCACAAAAAAATTGCTCTACCAAAAAGTTTTGAAGCAGAGCTGCTCTATGATGGAGCGGAGTCATACCAAACACGCCCTAAAGCATTACAGCAACCAGCCACAGAGCTAAGACCATCTCCAACAGTTTCCTAAAACATTACTCTAAAAAGTAACTTTTGGAGCTAACAAAAAAAATTTCAAGGTCAATTTTAATGGCCTCCTTCAACAACTCCCCTAAATATAGTTTAAATTTGTTTGCACTTTTTCCTTATAATTTGATTTAAGGAAAGTTAATGAGGAGCCTTTTGAGATGCTTTAACAAACATGTACTTTGATACTTGTATTAAAATGGAGAGAGAACAATGCATGAAACTATTTTTTTGTTGCGAGTGTATGAAACTTAACGTATTCATTTGCGAAAATTAGTTAGCGGGAGACCAGAGACTATGTTGCCTGAAGAAAGAGAAAATCAGTGAAGACATCCACAAATGAAATTAGCATTACTCTATTTGATAATTTAGAATAAAATATAACAATAATAATTTACATGGGGTGATATCAAAACTAGACATGCTTAGTGGGACCCTACCAAATCTTATGATATATGTACTGCTTTTCTAAGTTATTATCATTAGGACAATTACTCCAATTTATTTTTAAGTAAGTATTGTACTAACGATAAATAAAAACGAAGGGAGAAACACACTATACCCACAGGTTTGTTTTCATAACAGTTTTCTTCCTTCACCATTGTATTGTTGCATTGGCGGTGTTAACTTTGTTATGTTGTACTTTATTTTTATTTGTGTATTACTTTCAGTAATTCAAATAGACCAAATCGGTATCAACAAGAATTTGTAGGATGAGAATATGATAATAATCAGCAACAGTCATCAGTAGAATGAGAGAAGATCATTAAGAGACATCCACGGCTAGGGATATAATAAAGACAATTGTAAAAAAATTGAATTAGTAGTGAGCAAATAAAAACGAAGGAAGTACAACAATTTGTGTATTATGAGAAAGTTGTTTTTATTTGTGTATTACTTCCACTAATTTCTACATAAAATTTGACTTAGTAGTGAGCAACTTATTGATTCTCTATCGATAGCTCAACAATCCTTCCAACAATGGCCCATTGTCAAGGCTCCCATCCCTTTACACAAATTGCTCCATCTCAAAAGGTAATGTCATAGAAATAATGAAACCTCATAATGCCGGGGAAATAAATATCATCCTGTTAAGCTCTTCCTTTGAGGACATCACTAGACAAGCTTGTGAAATGAGAGGTGGATCTATCTTTTTGATAACTCAGATTATCAGAAGGTGAGAGGCTTGCCGTCTAGGAATGATGTAGGGAGGGTTGCCAACTAACGAGTGGCGTGCAGTTTGAAGATAGAATTTGGTGGTGACGACGAATAATTTTCATCAACTTACCATTGGTTTCATTGGCGGACACAGGAGATTGAGCAAGAGGGGGCTCTCCTCTCTTCCTCCTCCAGCCCCCCCCCCCCCCCCTCCTTTCTCTTCCTCTTTTTCTCCCCCAAATTTCCTCTAAAATTCCATAGGAAATGAGCTTGTAGTGGGGGCTAGAGCTCCCTCCGCCCACCTGTGAATCCGCCACTGATCGGTTTTTTAATAAAACCTAAAAATCCATTAGGTGTATTATTGAATTATGATAATCTGATTGAACTATGAGTTGAAACAAATAGAGCCAAAAGGCTTGTTTAATTAGAGCATATCAACATCATTCTAAAGAAGAAATAAAATGGCACAAACCACATATTTTATCTTATCGTGTATTGTTTTCTGATATTTTTTTAATCATTTATTATTTTATACAGTTGTCTTAATTATCATATCGCTAGCTATGGATGTCTCTTAATGATTTCTCATCCTACTGATAGACTGTTACTGAGTATTGTCATATTCAAATCAACTTTAATGTATTCATACTTCTGAAGTCTCTCATCTAGGTTTAGTTTGAGTCAAAGTAGATTATTTTATCCTAGGGTTTCATTTGCATTCTTATTTATAAAAGACTTTTCTCAAGATAATAAAAAACCATAGTATCATACAGCATTTATCAGCAAGATAAAACCACGTCTGCCTGAGTTAAATCGACACATCTGAAGCAACAATAATTCAACCTATATTGAGAAAATATATAAATTGACTCAAAACCCATAAATGTCATAAAAATCTAACAGCATACTCATG
>BCLG01000069.1:154971-171927 GCA_001602295.1 Zoysia matrella
GTGGCGGACAGCGATGCAGCATGGCGGTGCGGGAGGAGGCCAACGCGCGGTAGGGCGGGGCTGGCCAGCATGGCAGCGAGAGGAGGGGGCCGACGCGGCAGGGCAGGGTGGGAGGAGGACGCCAGGCGGGCTGGCACGGATAGCAGGAGGTGGAGGCCAGCGCGGCAAGGTAGGGTGGGAGGAGGACGTTGGGCGCGCGTCGGGGAGGGGCGGGAGGAGGACACCGGCGCGACGGTGCAGGAGGAGGTTAGCGCTGCAGCGTGGGAGCAGGCCGGCCCACTACAATGGAGCAGAGGCCTGCGCAAGAGCATGTCGTGTTCTCACTGACAAGTGGATCCTAAATGATAGGCTTTGGATTGATTCATCAAACCAAACATGAATGTGTATCATTTCATTCTGTCGATGCCTCAATTTCCGCCTCCCGAACAGGCGTAGGTCGAAACCAAGATTTACCGAAGACGTTCGTGGACCTTGGCCCAAATACGAACGGTCATATGTGAAACGGCTACCCACGACCCCACGACGCACGACGCGGCATTTAAAGCACGATTGATTGCCAAGGAGTTAACGCTAATTAAAGGGCCGTTATACTTAATAGCCGCGCTCATTGTAATTAGAAATAGACGTTATCAGTGTTATGACGTGGTAATTATCATTACCACGAGAGGCACATCCCTTCTATAAATATGTAACCTGCCCGATAGGGCAAGACATCTGTTTTCAGAACAAGAGAACACAGACACTCACTGGGCATAGGGTTGTTATCCTTCGGGAGGCTCGAACCAGTCTAAACCACTCGTGTCAGTCCTCTTCGTGATTAGCTTCGCAATACTCATACATTCAACCCTGTTTACAATATCTGTCGATCTGCCGAACTCGTATTTTGGTCGTCGACAGAGGCGCGCCAGGCAGGGGAGTGTGAGGTGAAGTTAGTCCAACTTTCATCTATGGCTTCCGCAAGCAACCTCGTGTTCCTGGCTGGCACCACGTTTCGTTTCGAAACATTGGTTTTTGTCGCCAATGAAAAAGGTTCTTTGGCCCATCGTCTGGAGTTCTTAGAGCTTTTTCTCAGATCTCGTTTGAGATGCCTACTATGATTGAGATTTCGAGTGTTCCACTCGGGTCCCGATCATCTGTTGGTCCTTCAAAGGATCAATTGGAGTAGCTACCAAACCAGTTCAAGGTGATTCTTAACCTTGTTAATGGCAAGTTCCCTGGGCTAGGGTTGGAGTGCTACAACTCCAGTAGCAACAGCGACAACGACTGCACCGACGATGATTTCGGCTTCAATGAGGATTATCCCTCAAAATGGGGTATTCGGTGTAGAATCGCAACATTGTGATGCGACAGATCAATGTGGTTGGGAGGAATGATCCAGCACCTTCCGCTGGGTCATCGAGTAATCTTCTCACCATTGGTTCTAGTGCACTCAGGACCAACTTGTCGAGTCCTTCGGTAAGAAATCTACAAACTGATTTTGAAGCTACTTGTCTCCAAACAATCCTAGAGTGCATGCAGCATTTGGCAGATGATGGTTCGCCCTTGGCGCCATTGGTTTAGCAAGGATTGGAGATTACAGGTCGCATAGGCCATGCTACACTGTCAGGTCAAAATTAGCCTAAGGCTTCACGCCGTGGCAATTCTCATGGAGGTATGTCCTCTCGAAGAGCACCCTCTGCTTCGACCACATCTCGCTGGCAGGGACACCGTCTCTCTGTCGGAGATTTACGGCATAGCCTTAACAGGCAATGAAGTCAAAGGGGTCAATCTGGTGAACATCCGCGTAGACATGAGGAGCGTAATGACATTGATGCCAATAGACGTCATAGAGAGGCAGCTGAAATTGCTTCTCATCAAGCTCGATTGAGTCGGAGCTCATTTAAGGCTCTTGCTCCAAGTCTTCGTCAAGTTCGGTGGCCTGAGAAATTCAAACCAGGCTCGATCGAGAAGTATGATGGATCATCAAATCTTGAAAAATTCCTTTAGGTTTACTCCACGGTTATAGAAGCCGCTGGGGGAGATGATAGAGTAAAGGCTAATTACTTGCCTACTGCTCTGTCAGGACCAGCCTGATCGTGGCTGGTGAATCTTCCCAAGTCCATGTTCCGAACTTGGGATCAGCTCTACGTGACCTTCATCAGAAATTTTCAGGGGACCTTTGAAAGGCCGTCGACAGCGGAAACCCTTCGAACCATCAAGTAACAGCCCGACGAGAGTCTTCGGGATTATGTGAAGAGGTTCAGTTAAACGAGGAATTCTATTCCTCTTATTGAATATCTAGAGGTCATTATTACCTTTAGAGAAGGAGTATCTGATGTGTACACCGCAGAACGGCTAGCCATCGAGGAACCACGAACAGTGAGCCACCTCTTGACAATTGTCGAAACCAGCATCAAGGCATCAGAAGCTCGAGCTCATATTACGAGAGAAGACAAGACTAAGAGTTTTAGCAAAAAATCTAATGATCGGGAGCTCAGTGTCGCTAAAAAAGAAGGTATAGAACATCATGAAAAGAAGAAGCGACCATTCAACAGACTCGAAGATGCAAAGAAGTGGTGCCCGGTTCATCGGTCCAGGTTCCATAACTTCACTGATTGCACTTATTACATTGATCAAAAGAAAAAGATATTTCAGAACCTCCGGCAGCACCTCGATCCGAGGCTTTGGTCAGGGGCTGTCGGCAGTGACGGAGCTAGAGAAAATCCGTGGGTGGTGCAGTCGCCTTGTGGGTGCGTAGAAAATTTTTATACGGGTGTGAATATGGTGAAAATTTGATTGAAATCACTGATTTTTCAAGTTTCTGTGGGTGCGCCTACACCCTATGGCATGAATGTAGCTCTGCCCCTGGCCATCGAAGGGTCGAGGAGAAAGATGAAGAGGAATTCTCGAAATTAACATGATCTTCGGTGAAAGTACTGCGGTTCCATCTAAAACCCAGTACAAAAAGTACGAGCGGAAGGTGCTCAATGCCGTTCCCGTTAGCAAGAAGATGCGGTGGCATGAAGTCTCGATCACGTTCGGTCCTGAAGATCACCTGAAGACGAAGCTGTCTACCAGGAACTTGCCGCTCATCATCAAGATACCAATCCACCGTACCAATGTCGACAAGACTCTCGTCGATACAGGTGCGGCCTTGAACCCCCTTATGAAGCGTACTTATGAGAAAATAGGTTTGCCGTTAGCAGCATTGCAGCCTGTGGATGAAAGATTCCATGGAGTCATTTCAGGGGTTTCATCAAAGAACTTGAGAAAGATTGATCTGACCGTTGCTTGCGGTCACGGAAACAACAAGCGCCGAGAAGTCCTCACCTTCGAGGCGGCGGATTTCGATTCGGGGTACAACTGTATCCTCGGGAGGCCATTCCTCCTGAAGTTCATGGCTGTTGTTCATTCAGCTTACGTCACGATGAAGATGCCAGGACCCCTAGAGGTCATCACGATCGTCTCTGATCATAAAGAGGCAGTCAAGTGCGACATCAATTTCTTGACCCGTGTAGGTCACTTCAAGCAAGGAGTTTTGAAAGCCATTTCTTCCAAGCAAGCCCAAATAGATGGCTGTGTGGTACTTGTCGTACCAAAACCCACTATCAAAGTTCCCGAAGTGCCGGTTCTCGAAGTCTCGGCTCCTGAAGAAGAAATTGTGCTGCCACCAGCACCGAACAAGAATATTTCGCTGGACCGTAGTGAGCCAGCGAAGCAAGTTATCATTGGGGGTTCCTTATCCCTGAAATAGGAACTCGCGCTCATCACTTTCCTTCGGGCAAATGCCGATGTCTTTGCATGGATACCTTCGGATATGACGGGGATCCCCAGGGAGGTGATTGAGCACAAGTTGGGAATTGACCCGGTTCTCAAGCCGGTCAAGCAAAAAGAACGGAGGTAGACTCCAGATAGACGTGACGCCATTCGCGAGGAAATCATTAGGCTTTTACAAGCCGGGTTCATTAGAACAGTGGATTATCCTACATAGCTAGCAAATCCTATATTAGTGAAAAAGCCAGATGGTTCGTGGCGGATGTGTATCGACTATACGTCTTTGAATAAAGCATGTCCTAAAGATGAGTATCCTCTGCCTGGAATTGATTAGATTGTGGACTCAACGTTCACCAGCAAATTATTGAATTTTTTTGATGCTTACTCCGGCTATCATCAAATCAACATGCGAGTTGAAGGAGAAGAAAAAAGGCATTCATTACTCCTTTTGGAGTTTATTGTTGTGTCAAAATGTTGTTTGGTCTCAAAAACACTGGGGCTACGTATAAAAATATGTTCATATCGTTTTTGAACACCAAATCAGAAGGAATGTCGAAGCATATAGCGATGACATTGTTGTGAAGTCCAAACAGCGGGGGGATCTGCTTACGAACCTCACCGAGACTTTCGATAATCTTCGGAAGTTCCGGATGAAATTAAACCCGAAGAAGTGTGTCTTCGGGGTATCTTTTGGCAAGCTGCTGGGATATATGGTCTCTGAAAGAGGGATCAATGCAAACTCGAAGAAGGTGGAAGCTATTGAACTGCTGCAACCACCCCGAGCTCAGAAGAAAATCCAGAAGCTAGCTGGCATGATGGCTGCCCTCGATAGATTCATATCCCGATTGAGAGAAAGAGGTATGCCATTTTATAAGCTTTTACGCAAACAAGATGGATTTCAATGGGATACTCAAGCGGAAGCGGCTTTTTTAGAGCTGAAGCAATATCTCAAGAATATGCCTACCCTGGTTCCACCAAAGCCCGAAGAAGAGTTGTTGCTTTATGTGGCAGCTTCGGATTCGATGGTTAGTACTGTTCTGACAGTTGATCGGGTCAATGATCAAGGAAGTTCAGTTCAGTCACCAGTGTATTTTGTTAGTAAAATCTTGAAGGATGCTCAAACAAGATACCCATAGGCTCAGAAGTTGTTATATGCCGTGCTGATGACATCCCAGAAGCTGAAGCATTATTTCTTGGCACATCCGATCAAGTAGTCTCTGATCGCCCACTCTCTCGCATTTTATATAGTAGAGATGCTACTGGATGCATATCTCATGAGGCAATAGAGCTGGGATAATTTCATATAGAGTACATACCTCAGAGAGCCATCAAAAGTCAAGATTTAGCGGATTTTATTGTTGAATGGACCCCATCTGGTCCTCAAGATGAAAAGGCATTGCCTGATCATTAGGTGATGTATTTTGATGGTTCCTTTACCTTAAAAGGGGCTGGGGTTGGTGTTGTGCTGAAACCTCCTTAAGGGGAACTTTTGAAGTATGCCCTTCAGTTGAAATTTAAAGCCACCAATAATATTGCAGAATATGAAGGCTTGATTAATGACCTGCGCATTGATAAGTCCATGGGCATCAAGAGATTGTTGATTCGAGGTGATTCTCAATTGGTGGCCCGGCAGGTCCATAAGGAGTATGAATGCAAGTTTGAGAAGATGGCTGCATACTTAGAAGCTGTTCGGACAATAGAAAGTTCTTTTAACAGATTTGAAATCCGATACATTTCTCGATTGGATAACCAAGATGCAGATCATCTCGTCTGGTTGGCTTCTTCCCGATCAGCAGTGCCTGATGATGTTATTATTGAAGAAATCTTACAACCATCTGTGTTGTTTAAGGTGCCCACTGGGGCTCATGAAATATCTTTGCTTGATCTTGAAGAGCCCGAAGATTGGAGATACCTGATCAGAGTATTTATTGAAGGTGATCCAATTACAGATGATGATCCGGCAACTGAGCTCATTGCTCGAATTGCCAAGAATTACATCATTATTGATGGGATATTATACAAAAAAGAAAGAAATGGGATGCTGATGAGATGTATCTCTCAAGATGAAGGTATGCGACTGCTCAATGATATACATGCAGGAATTTGTGGCTCTCATAATTCTTACAGAACTTTGATTGGAAAAGCATTCTGCCCTGGGTTTTACTGGCCGACAGCAAATTAAGATGCCACTGATTTAGTACACAAATGCAATCACTGCCAATTTTTCTAGCATCAAACCACTAAACATGCTACTTCCCTGCATACCATCCCTCTGTCCTGGCCATTTGCTATCTGAGGAATCGATATCATCGGTACTTTGCCCAAGAGATAGAAAGGATATAAACACATTATACTGGCTAACACATTTACCAAGTAGATAGAAGCTGAGCCACTAGTAAACATTACTCAAGAAGCTGCAGTCAAATTTTTTTAAGAGAATTGTTATGCGCTTTGGAGTTCTAAAGAAGATCATCACAGATAATGAGATCCAGTTCAAAGGAAATAAGTTTCAGTGGAGCTGTGCTGACTTCAGGATACAACATTCATTCTCTTCGGTAGCTCAGCCGCAAACCAATGGCCAAGTTGAAAGAGCCAACGGTTTGATTATTCAAGGGATAAAGAAGCGAATGCGAGAAAAGCTAGAAGCTAGAGAATGAAATTAGGTCCAAGAACTGCCTGCAGTATTGTGGTCTTTACGCACAAACCCGAGTCGAGCAACCAGAGATACACCGTTTAATCTGGTGTACGGGGCTGAGGCAGTATTGCCCTCAGAG
Source organism: Zoysia matrella (assembly GCA_001602295.1). Taxonomy (NCBI): domain Eukaryota; kingdom Viridiplantae; phylum Streptophyta; class Magnoliopsida; order Poales; family Poaceae; genus Zoysia; species Zoysia matrella. The sequence goes on from BCLG01000069.1 coordinate 161,499, forward strand.
GTGCATTTGGTTTCTCATCGGATGTTGCATTTTACAGAGGAAATTCAAGCCAAAGCAAGAGATCTGGATCTCACTTTATTAGAAGAGTCTAGAAGACGGGTAGTGATAAAAGTAGAGAAATATCAAGCCCTGCTGCGCAAGCACTATAACAAAAAAGTTGTGCATCATATTCTGGAGGTCGGGGATTTAGTTCTCAAGAAAGATATCAACACCACAGATAAGCACAAATTTTCTTCTCCTTGGGAAGGGCCTTATATCATTGTCGATCAGGTATCTCATGGGGCTTACGTACTGGCTCATATCAATGGCGGTTTATTACTGAACATATGGAATGCTGACCAGTTACAAAAGTTCTATGTGTAATGTATTTTTGGTAAAATTTTGAATAAAGAATGATTGTTCATTCTCAAGAAATTGTTTCTATCATATAAGAAAGCTTTAGCCATCTTGTATGTTTCAATAAAGTGCTCTTTTCTTTTTTACCATTCGGGCTCTCTATCTTGGCCGCCGTCAGACGGTAACACAAGATATGACTCTGATAATCACTTGCGGCCACTCATCATTAATAATCTTTTCAGATCACCGTTCGGCCTCTTTATCTTGGCCGTCAGACGGTAACACAAGATATGACCCTGATAGGCACTTGACGCCACTTATCATCAATGATCTTTACAGATCACCATTCAGGCTCTCTATCTTGGCCGCCGGACGGTTACACAAGATACAACCCTGATAGGCACTTGCGGCCATTTCTAGGAGTGATTTTCTCAAAACAGCTATCTTATATAGCTATGAGCTTAATCACACCAACCCACCATGGGCACCACCTATCTACCTCTTGATATGGCGATTTTAGACACGGATGTCTTTCACAAGTCTAAAGTTCTAAAATACTTATCAAGTTCGTATGATTTACTCTAAGTTCTTTTCTACATGCACATATACATTGCGTATACAAAGCAAGGGGCTCAATGCCCGAACAGCTTTCAGTCGGAGGAAAGCGACAAATGGTTGATGTGCTTAACGCACGCAAGGGGTTCAATGCCCGAACACCCAAAGTGCTCAACGCACTGTAACAGACACCCACGACATTCTATTTTCCACGCCCGATGAGCCCAACTCTCACAAGGGCTCAGGTACAACGTGCCGCAAACAGTTGATGTGCTCAAACGCGCTAAATGGGTTCGGTCGTTTGTGCCTCTTTATGCCTAAGGTGCTTAACGCGCATGAAAAATTTAAATATCAGTACATGAACGTCCGAAGAGACTAATTCTGAGTATAAGTGTTTCGGCTAACAATAGTTGCAGAAGTGCGCTAAAGAGAGTATGCCCGAACAAGTACATATCACATTTTTGGAATGATGGAAGCTTGATAGAAGAGGATACCAGATTTTTTTTCACTAGCACAGTTACATTATTGGTCCAAGAACTACAGTTAAGGGGAAAAAAGTCCTAAATCTAAACAGAGCTATCATCCCCTTCATTCCTGTACGGAGACTTCTTCTGAGCAACAATAGGGAAAGATGATTCCAAGGGACCAGGGAGGAAGAATCGGAGGAGGAGCTTCAACGCCCTCATCCTCTCTATCATCATCTTCTGCTTCAGAGTCACTCAAGACTACCACCTCATCAGAGTCAAGACTACCACCTCATCAGGGCCTGGCACCCTCCGGTAGCTTTTATTCAACTCAACATGAAAACGCCGAACAAATTCAACATCTCCAAAAGTGTCAGAGATCAGCCTCTAGATCCACAACATTCGGGTCGTCTTCCTCCATCAACTCAGAAAATCCACCAGGAGGGACCCCATATACCTCCTCAATGTGGGTAACCTGGGAGAAGGAATACGATCCATCGGATCCCTTGACACGGCAGGGGCTCGAGGCTCTGCACCCCTGCGGAAGAAGAATCCCCTCCAACACTCGTTGATGAAGATCGGATCCTCTTGGCGGAGCGCTTCTTACCCCTGGTTACGCCTTGGCGGTTATTGCGTAAGGATCTGAGAGAAGTGGAGAAAGGAAGTATTTTTGAAGAAGAATTTCATCCTGTCCACCTTATTTATAAACGGAGAACGATCCTTCGAGATCCCAAAGTACGCCTAGTCTTTGCTCTTTGACAGTGGAAAGCACAATGCTCGGACCGGTCAGAAGCAGGAATCGAGGCGGCAGAAGTAAAGACGAAAATTGAAGCCAACCATTGAGTCTTGTCATTTGAACATCTCCCCAAGATTGTAGCAGCAATGACAGAGAGGAAGTACGGTTCGATCTTATCGATCAAGTTACCGAAGACCAAAGTCAGGCAGCCACTTGGAGACATGTTTAAGGGCTTATGTTGATGTCTCAATTTCTGCCTCCCGAACAAGCGTGGGTCGAAACCAAGATTTACCAAAGACGTTCGTGAGCCTTTGACTCAAATACGAACGGTCATCTGTGAAATAGCTACCCACGACCCCACGACGTGACGTTTGAAGTACGATTAGTTACTAAGGAGTTAACGCTAATTAAAGAGCCGTTATATTTAATAGCCGCGCTCGTTGTAATTAGAAATAGACGTTATCAGTATTATGACGTGTAATTGTCATTATCACGAGAGGCACGTCCCTCTTATAAATATGTAACCTGCTCGACAGAGCAAACCATTATTTTCAGAGCAAAAGAACACACAATCACTAACGTAGGGTTGTTATTCTTCGAAAGACCCGAATCAGTGTAAACCACTCGAATCAATTCTCTTCGTGATTAACTTCGCAATACTCATACATTCGACCCTATTTACGATATCTACCAATCTATCAAACTCGTATTTCAATCGTCAACACATTCAATCTCTTATTCAATCAACCAAACATATTACTTGAATGATTCTGTCCAAGATGATTCCGTCAGATGTACCATTCCATCCAGGATGGAATTGGTTCGGGCATCCAAACACTACCTAATGTTACCTAAGAACTGTGGCAAAAATAGACACCAACCAAATACCATAGCTGTCTCGGTTTATGAATCACAAAATTTTACTCATGCCATTATAATTTTGCTAAACTGAAATATATCATCGTGTTTACAATAAGTGGACTACCTACTTTAATGATAGTATGACATGTTTACTTGGAATGCACATGAAAGTTGTTTACTTCAGATGCTAACATCTTGAAGCAGAGTACTGACAAATCCACGAAGAACCGTCCTATTAAGTGGGAGTGATAGATAAGACTCATCTAAAGGATAAAATATGCAATTTGATACGATAAGTGCAGCAGGATTCGTCATTTCTTATACACCTCAAAATGTATTCAGTTTTCCACAACTGAAAGTAATGTAACACAATCAGATGCAGCAGAGAAACAAGAGCAAAACTACAGGCAGCGATTTCAAAACTAAGAATTATGCTTGACTTGGGGCACCATTTGTCGCCTCCTCCATAGAGGTGTCTGCTTCTACATCACCTTTCTTGCCTACATTGATGAAAACACACTTAATTTATTGAATTACATAAATTAAACACATGTAAATTGCAGAAACTGTAAAAATTTAGTCACCAACTACTAGGTTATTCAAAAATAGTCTCAGTATGTGAAACAGCTTTGTGTTTGAAGGACAGACCTTTCTTCTTCTTTCCACCACCTTTCTTCTTTGTTTTTGTCCCCAAAGCAAGCCATGCCTTTATCTCAGCATTGTCTTCAATGGATTTTGTTGGCTGTAGCTCTTGTAGAGGGTGTGATGTAATCCTATCTGATCCATTTGGCATCAGCAGCACAGTGAACTTTATGTGCGCAACAAGGTCACCTGCGTTAAGTAACCACAATCACCACTGTGAAATTAACTTTCAGGATCACTGAAAGCATATGAAAATAGGTGAAAGGTCAAGAGAGCATGAAAGCAATTCCCAGCTATCCATAGTGACTCAAGACACAGAAAATGTATCTCCACCTGGCTTCTCATGAAGTACCGGGTATGGCTGCAAGAGCTCATGGTTCATGCATTCCACTAAGCCCAAGCGTGCACGCTTCTCTTCCAATGCCCTGTTGCAATTCAAAAACTTTAAAAATAGATTCAACAAAAACTAAGGGCGTCAGAACTCAAAGGTCAGAGTGCACAAGCAAACCTTGCAGTAAAAGGCATAATGGGGAATTTCTGACTGATCTCGCTGAAAATAAACCTCGATGCTTTCATCTTCAAGTGATAGTTCTTATCCACAGCCCTCTTATAGATGGTGGTCTGCTTCTCATCCAATAATTTAGGCTGCCACGGATAATTCAACACAAATATAAGCATGCAAAGGGAAACAAAAGGAACATTCATAAAAATAACTGTGATTCACACCTTGCCCTCTCCTGTGCTTGTGACAATATCAATTGCATATACTTCATTCTCTTCAAATTCAGCATCATCCACCTTCGTATCAGCATTGGAGACACTAAGAACGACTTTGTTACCATCAATGACAAATTGTTTCAACTGATGGCTTAGAACACCTTCCACAATTTTGCAATCATAAGCAGCCGCAACTTTCTGAATTGCTTCAGTAACATCCTTGTTCTACAAAAGATATAGATAGGAGAATAGAAATGGAATTTACACATCAGCGGCCATTCACAGAAGAATTGTATTCAATTAAAATAAAAATAGTACAGTTCCTGATCAGTTTTCTTTGGATGCATATGAAATCAGAGAAAGCATATCAATGTGCCCAGGGTGTGAGAAAAAAAAATAATCAAGGAAGCACTGCTACATTATCAAAGGTGTACCTTCTTCCCAGGTCTGACAAGCCTCAACACGACTTCTGCTGCTGTGTTTGCAGCAGCAAGAACATCAGCCGCCCTACCGGTAACTGGGCCATTGGTAATAACGTGAGTATGAGCCACCACCGCAATAAAACCATCAATATGACAGCCCATATCTCTGTTAAATGCGAACAATTAGTTGACGTCCATGGTACAAAATTTTCTTTTTGAGAAAGGCATGGTACAAAATTATCATAGAAACAGAACATGATAAAAATAGTTGTAGCAGACAATTACATTTTAACCATATCATTTTCTTCCAGGACTGACTCATCAGTGGCAAGGGGAGAGAAGTGGCAGACTGTATTGTTCACAGATAAACAGGTTGGGAATGCAATGCCCTTTTCAATCTTCTTCTTGGCGTTTTTGTAGACATTTGCAGTTTGCCTGCTCCCAACAAAGAATCCCATGTAAGCAGGACAGCCAGGTAGAAAGCAGCAATCAAGAGAACTAAGACAGGCAGTTTACTCTCGTATGAAAGAGTCACCCTTCTCACAGAGGTCAACAATCTTGGCTTTTGGCTTGCACTCAGACACAACCAGCTTCAGAGCATCTATAGCACAAGAAAAATACAACATCATATCTCAGCATTACAATTCGATATTAATACAAACCATAACGCTCAAGGCAAAGACACAAGGCCACTCAAATTCAACTTTACAAGCTAGCACAATAAACTAAGTTACTATCAGAACATGACTAAACTTTAAAGTAAATTGAAGCCAACAAATAGTGCCATCATCCAAAGCAGAAGCCCCCTCTGTAGCCCATGAATTCCTAAATGGTAGCTAGTCGGTGACCCACCGTTTAGCGTTTAAATGGTCTACTTTTTGGATGGAATTTAGATGGGCTAAACAGTTTTCTACTGCAGCACGTTTCCCATGTATAAAAGACATAATTTAACAGTGATAATCAGATATTAACACATACCTATTATACTGAACCAGTGAATTAAATGATTAAATTGCATACAGTCCCTGACAGGTAGGATGAAGGAAGAATTTAATAACCAAACTTTTCTATCCCGTCCTGCTTTCACGTCAACAACGAAACTTCCAGGAAGCTCCCCTCCTGCCTTTTTCTATCGCCGCCTCTCCCTGCATTTCAGTCGGGCCCGTTCCAGTCACCTCCGTCCTCTCTCTCTCTCTCTCTCTCTCTCTCTCTCCAACATCCTCTCCCGCACCACCCATCGCTCCCTGCTTTACCTGTTCTCGCTCCCCTGCTGCTCGTCAGCGCGCGGGAACAGGCGCGGCGGACCCCTTAGCGATTGCGTGGGAGCAGGCACGTCGGTGGTAGAGCGAGAGGGTGGACAAACGTGACAGCGGCGAGCGACGTAAAGACCGTTTACCTCCACTCCTGCTTGTTCCTTCCACCCTCAATTTCTCTCACCCATGTTTTTCTGCTACCACTCATGCTCTCGCTATGGCGTAAATGGGCACTAAACGGGCAACGCCGTCTAAAACCATCTGAAACCAGTTCCGTTCAGGCCGTTCTAACTGTTTTTCTCCGTTTCTGACCAATTAAACGGGTCCACTGTTTAGAAGAACAATTAGGGGCTAAAAAAGACGGTTGGGTGCCGTCTACCGTTTAGAACGGTCTAAACGGCCGTTTCAAACCATTTAGGAAAACATTGTCTGTAGCTCGACTCATATGGTCTCACAATCACCACCAGAAAACGAACTACACGGTTCACACTAACTTCTGCCTCTCCAAAACTTCCGCCACAGTGACTTCTAATTGCAGATAGCAAACATACACATATATAACTGAAGCAGCAGCTACGTCTAACAATTTACCATGTGCTCAGTGGCAACCAGCGCAGCCATTCTCTCAGCGAAAACTCTCTCATCGAAAGGCACAACGCAGTCAGCAGCAAAATGGGCAAAATTAGAGAGCGTGAGCTGAGCTTACTGTTAAGTATTTCGGCGGCGGCCTTGTACTTGGTGACGACGTCGTTGGAGGAGAGGTCGAGCTCCTTCTCCTCCCGGACCTCATCGTCCGACATCTGCAGCAAAAGGATACAGGCACCCGAAAACGATCAGAAATGGCGAGAAGGTTACCGAACGCGGAGGAAATGGGACGAATTGAGCCCGGGGAAGGCGGAATGGGACCGAGGATACTAACCGCTTTGATCGGAGGCGACTACGGCGGTGGAGGACGGGGTGCCGATGCGGCGGCGGCGCGGGGCGAGGGGTTTGGGGTTAGGGTTTGGTGGCCGGCAGTGTCTGGGCTTGCCGTGGGTTGGGATTAGAAATGGAGGCACGGCGAGCGAGAGTGAGACGGTGGCCGCGTGTGTCACTGGCTCGTGGGGCGAAAGCAGCGGTTCCCAGGCGTGGGCCACGGAGAGCGAGCAGGCACGCGTGGGGGGGCACTTGTCCTCGAGGTGGAAAAGGCACAGACGAAACTTGCAAGTGCACACTAGCACGGATGCTCAAAAAATGCGCAATAGCCCGGGTATTGTCGATGGTTGAGATTCATGAGCACCTTCCTAGCGGTCTTGCTTATTGCTTCCTCAGTTTTAAAATATTAACAATATTTTTTTACAATTCTTCTTATTTAAAACTATATAGTACAATATATTTATTATAATTGATGCATCATTACTAGTATTTAAAATATAACTAATAATTTTACAACGTTTGAATAAATTTTGTTAACAAAGTAGATTCTAAAAGTTGATATTAAAAGTCAACGGTGTTAATATTTTATAACTGCAGTGAATATTTTTGTGGCGCGCTAGGGCGCACCTAGATGGGAAAAAATAATCATATGTGGAGAGGATCAGATTGAATTGGAATCAAACTCATTTAAATTTTTTTAACTAATATTAATTTACCTCTTCCGATTTGAAAACATTAGCACTGTCAACTTTGATCACTCATCTAATTAAAAATATATGATAAATATAATATATCTTATTATTCATTAGTTGTATTTAAAACACAACTAATATTTTTACAAGTTTAAATAAATTTTTAATAAGATGCATAATTAAAATTAATGTTAAAAGTGAATAGTGTTCATATTTTAAATCAAAGAGGGTAACAGGAACGATTTAGTTTTGTGAAATGGCACATGAGCCGAGTTTTTTTAACACCCTTATGTTCACGTGTCACTTTCGGTTTGGAATACCAAGGCTCCGTCGGATGGTCAAAGCAAACATGGTTTATTGCTCGGATAGTTGCAACACATCAGTTTAAAAGATTTTTTTTACTAAAAAAAAGTTGTTAGAGAGGCATGATAACTTTAAATCTAATGTTGATATGCAGGATCCATTACAGTCACACGTAAGTGCAAACCGGAGTTCTCAACATTTTATGAAGTGGATCAAAGCCTCTATTTTTCAAGGAGGATTTGTTCTGACACCACTAGTTAAGTAAATATTCCTTAAAATGGCATTAGTTAGTGAAATGTCCCAAAAATAACATGGACTAATTTACTGCTCATCACCCACGCACCATTATTACTATTTTCTCTGTTTCCTATTTCTTTTTTTATTACTTCAATATATATTAAACACCATGCGTTCTCTCACCCCTCGTTGCGCCACATCACCCTAAAAAATATCTAAAAAAATATTAACCGTCGGCTTAAAATTTAACGGTGGATATTAGGAAAGAGAAAAAAATCTTTTCCTCGATCAAAAGCGTGCTTCTGTTCGACGGGAGCAGACATGAACGGCCGTGCCATCGCCCTAGCTTTTTCAGGTTCACATGCTACCTTGTCACAGTCCTTTGCATGGATAGTGAAATAATAAAAAATCTTTATATATTAAAGCCGGTGGATTCTCTTTAAATATCTGAAGTCAGATCATCAATAAAGTTTAGATCGTCAGATCAATCCTATGGTGTACAAAGAGTTGAATATACCTCTGTAACTCTTGCTTTTAGACCTTTAATAAAACTAGAAATAAAGTACAACTCCGTCCTTTCATCAATCCTGAATAGTTTTTTTACTCAAAAATCCTCGATAGTTTTGCATTTAGGTTCTTAACAAAACATAAAATATGTGCACAGTCTTTTCACCATCCAAAATCTTATACATAGATCCTTCATGAATAATTCTTTTTAGCTATTAAGCCAAGCACAAGAAGCATCGCACTGCAACAAGGGCAATCGCACTCTTCTAGCAGTGATTTTATTTGTTCTGATTAATAAAGTAAGGAATTGCTTTTGTTTCTTATTATACTTCCTATCGGACCCGAGCTACTATTTATTTGTTACGAACTACAACATTGTTAGTTACTCTACTATGTGCCTTCTTCCAAACAAAATTTTAAAGAAATGATCAATTTCTGTGTAGAACTCTTACTTTTTAAAAAACTGTAATATCTTAAGTTCATTTTTGATTGAGATAAATCTACTTCATCACCTCAAAAGTCTATATAACTCCTCAACTATAAAACTAGACACTTCACATCATAGACTATCCAAACTGTATAAATAACTTTCGAAAGTGATATTAGAAGTGGTTCGGCTGACCCCCTCCGTTCTGATCTTGTTGTCACCGTTGACTTCTAACATAAATTTTGACTATAGTCATATTTAATTTTTTATAAATTTCATGTATTATAATTTGTTTTATCATTAAAGTTATTTGAATCACAACTTAAAATTTTACATATTTGAATTAATTTTTTAGATAAGTTGAATAGTCAAAGATGATATTAAAAATTAACAGTTAACAATAATTTAAGAATGAAAGGAGTATGTGGTAGTACACATGGACAATGGCATAGATATAAGAAATTAACTATAATTGTTTTGTTAAATCAAATTTACTTTTGCAATAGATTCAATAGAACTATTCCAAAAGATATAAGAGAAGTTCTTATAAATTTATTCTACTTCTATGTCTTGCAAGTATATGCTACAATTAAAGACCTTTTATATGTTATGAAAATGTATATTTAGATAACTTAAATTGTTTTATCTCCTAAAAACGCTCCTTGATTTCTATGAGAACTAAGATTCAATTTTTTTTCCCGCTTACAACTCCGGTCTTAAAAAAATAGTAGCTTTGAATGCAATGTTTTAATCAAACATTGCCAATATAAGTTAGAAATAATTTTAAATTTATTAAGTTACCAAATTAAAAATAATTTGTTTTAAAAATACTTTTCTAAAAGTGTACCGATGCTACTTTTTATTAAATATTTTATAGATAACAAGGGTCACACTTATGCTTTGAAGACCACGTCGACAACTTCTTTTTGAGACCGGAGTATATGTTTATGAAATTTTGTCATTCATGTCAAGGAAACTATATTTTTATTTGTTAAATAATAAATTTAAAATATACTACTTCAACTAGAGGTGCACAACAAAAACATATACGAAAACCACGACAATTGCCGCGCAGATTTTCTAGTTTTTTTCTAAAAGAATTTACCCCTTCCTAATCTTTTTTCCATTGGTTTCTTCTAGGGGAACGGTTTCCTTCGTGCCCAAGGGCAGGTGTCGCCGTGTCGGCAACAGTGATTGGCGTCAGGCGACGGCCAACGCGTTCAACGCTCTTGCCCGAGCGCGTCCAGGCCCTCATCGGCGAGCTCCTGCGTGCACAGGAAACGGTGACGCTCGCCTAGGTATCAGCCCCATGAGGCTATAGCTGGGCATTCGGGCCCACCCGACATGGCCCAGCTCGGCCTG
>BCLG01000069.1:176470-187327 GCA_001602295.1 Zoysia matrella
CCAGTAAAGAGTTAATAAATAAATAGTGGGATAAATTTTGTAACATGTTTACATGCTGATAAAGGATAATAATGCATTTCTTGTTTATTAAATGACCTGAATTAATTTAATTATTTTAATTCATAAAATGAAAATTAGTCAGCGCCAGAATATTGTTATAGTTGAGAGAAACCTAACAAAATTTATTTGATAATTTTCTGAGGTAAAATGAATTTACTATGATTTTTACAATATTAAATGATATTCTGGACAATTAAATAAATACTTTCGAAAATATTATTCCAGTCTCTGGGAATGTGGCTACACCATGGGCCACACGGTTGCCACAAAAGATCCCGTGTAGCCACATGGGATCCGGGCGGAGCTCCAAACTGCCGGCAGGGGCGCCGGTGGCTGGCGCGTGGAGCCGACCTCGTCGGAATGGCGTTTCGGCGGCCGAGGATCACCATTCCTTGATGTAGATTGCTCCTCACGATGCTAGGAATCCAACGGAGGGGTCCTCGGAGTTTGGAGCTCACCAGAAAATGGTCGGCGATGAGCAGCGATGGACAGAGAGCTTCGGTGGCGGCGTACACTTGGCTCGGTCAACGGAACTCCTAGAAAATTGACCCTACATATTCAACAGAGTGTACAGAGGGACGGCCTTGGTGTTGTCGACGTTGGAGGTGGCCGGAGCTATGCTGTCAACAGCGAGGTGGCGAGGTTCCAAAACACGGCGTCGACGGTGACCTTAACAGCTGCACAAGTGACCACCAAAAAGCTTGGTTAATGGCTCCTGGAGGGGCCCTAGGAAAGGAGGAAGTCAAGGGCTAGAGCAGTCAGAGAGCGAGGCACCGAACCTCGTGAAATCCGTCAATGAACGGTGACAGCTCCAACCAAACCGAATTTGGGGAAAATTTGAAATTAGCTCGGCTCGAAGGAGGAGGGTTGAGGGCGGGGTCGGGGAAGAATTGAGCAGGTCTGGGCGCTCTTTCTCGGCAAAGGAAATGACCGGAGATTGCTCGGTGACGACGTTGGCCGAGCTTCATCGAGGAACAGCAACGGCGGACAGATGGTGGCCGGCTGGACTGAGCGAGCGAGCGAAAGATACTGAGATTAGCCGGGAGAGTGAGAGAGCACAGTAATTTCAAGTTTATCCACGCCAGGCAGCGGCTCCAGCAAAGCACCCAAGCAGGCAGCTGCGTGTCGAGCCGCATGCACCTGGTGCTGCGCGAGGTGTCCAGGGAAGAGGAAAGGCGGTGCTGAAGAGATGAAAGCGGTGGTGAGGCTGTCCTGTGGGCCCAGGCAAATTTTCTTTTTCCTGCTTTCTTCCATCTCCAAAAATCTGCACTGTTTAGGTGCTAAAGGCATATCTCCCGAGCTCAAATTCTTATGAAATTTTACAGACATGTTTATCTCTTTAAAATGAACATCTTTTCTTTTGGGGCCATGTTTAAATTCGAAATGAATAAAGTTTTAAAAATTCAGGAAGAAAGTTAACTATTTGGAAATAAACATTTATTTGGACCCTTTAAACTCTTATATAAAGCTTTATAATTTTTTTTCTAAATTCAAATTTTGATAAGGCCTTTCGAAAAAAAATTTTATTTCACATATTTTCTTTGAAAAGTTTTGAACCTCCATTTTAAAATATGAATTTGAACCCAAATTTTGAAATTTTAGCTTGCATTCATTTGTTCCCTTTTTGGAGCTAAATAAATTTTGAAACTTTGCAGAGTTATAACTCTTTTCAAGAGAAACAACTTTTATTTTGAGCCAAAGTTTAGAATCAAAATAAATTTTATTATACAAATTTTAGAAAATAGGAAACCAATTAAAAGTGGAATTTCATTTAGGCCATTTGACCTTTTGAATAGAATTTCACAAAATTTTCTAAAATTCAGGTCTTTACAAAACCTTTCAAATGAGATTTTAATACACAACATTTCTTTGAAATTTTTTTTGAACTTGCATTTTGAAGTTTGAATTAAATTTGAAATTTAAAATGGAACCTCATTTTGATTTCTTTTGAGCTCGGTTTCCGGAAATCCGAATTAAACAACTTGCTGCTTTATTCAAAATGCGGAGTGTTACAGCCCTCCCCCCTTACAGAAATCCTGTCTCGAGATTTAGAATAGAAGAGGGGGAAAATACATCAAAGAGAGTGAAGAAACTCTGGAAAATTTGATTGCAAATACTCTTCTGTCTCCCAGATTGCTTCATCTTCAGTGTGATTACTCCATTGGATCTTGTAAAATTTATGAGTCTTGTTTCTTATCACTCGGTCCTTCTGATCGATAACACGTACTGGTTGCTCTGAATAAGTAAGATCAGGTTGTAGTTGCTCAATTTCTAGGATAACCACATTTCTCGGAGCTTTTAAGCACTTCTTCAATTGGAAAACATGGAAAGCATTGTGCACTCCGGCCAAGCTTGCTGGTAACTCTAGTCGATACGCCACGGGTCCACATTGTTCAATGATGGGAAATGGACCAATGTATCGTGGAGCTAGTTTACCTCTTATCCCAAACCGGTGTACTCCTTTCATGGGCGAAACTCGAAGGTACACTAGATCACCCACTGCGAAGACATGGGGTCGTCGAAGCTTGTCAGCATAACTCTTCTGTCTGGATTGGGCAGCTCTAAGGTTAACTGAATTAGCTTCATTTTTTTCTTCGGCTTCTCGGACTAGATCAGGTCCAAATATAACTCTTTCCCCAGACTCGGACCAATTCAGAGAAGTGCGACACATACGTCCATATAAAGCTTCGAAGGGTGCCATCTTGATACTTTCTTGATAACTGTTGTTGTATGAGAACTCTGCTAATGGTAAACCTTCATTCCAGTCCTTGCCATGATGTAGCACATAGTCTCGTTGCATGTCTTCTAGAATTTGAATGATTCGTTCTGTCTGTCCATCAGTCTGAGGGTGATACGCTGAGCTCCTAATCAAAGGTAGTACTTAGCAAAGCATGAAGTTGTTCCCAGAAATGTGCCACAAACTGAGGACCTCTGTCAGAAATGATGGTCTTCGGTACACCGTGCAAACAAACTATACGGGAAAGGTATATCTCAGCATACTTCTTGGCATTGTAACAAGTGTATACCAGAATGAAATGAGAGGACTTGGTTAGTCGATCAGTAATCACCCAAATAGAGTCATGCTTCTTTGAGGTCCTTGGAAGTCCAACAATGAAATCCATGGATATATCTTCCCACTTCCAAGCTGGAATAGATAACGGTTGAAGCTGTCCTGCTGACCTCAGATGATCTTCCTTGACCTTTCGACAAGTGTCGCATTCCGCAACATACCTAGCAATCTCCCACTTCATTCGAGTCCACCAAAAGTTCTTGCGCAGATCTTGATACATCTTGTTGCTTCTCGGATGAATGGAATACTTGGAAAGATGAGCCTCATCGAGAATCTTCTTTCTTAGCTTATGGTGCTTCGGTACTACTAACCTTCCGTTAAACCATAAGACACCTTCATTGTCTTGGTGAAAGCACTTGGCAGTATTGGCCTTTACTCTTTCTTGGAGATGTGCCTTACCCTTATCTTCTGAGCCGCAACAATCTCTTCTCGGATAGTAGGTACGAGGGAAAGATTATACAATGCTAAATGTGGTAGCACTCGTAGAGTAGGCTCTTCATCTAAGGCTTGCAACAGGTTATAGAAGTTGCACTGGGCTTTGTGGCTAAGCGCGTTTGCCACCACATTGGCTTTCTTGGATTATAATGAATTTCTAATTCATAATCCTTAGTCAGCTCTAACTATCTTCTCTGCCTTATGTTGAGATCTGCTTGCGTGAAGAGATACTTCAGGCTCTTGTGATCAGTATAAAGATGTACCAGAGTACCCATGAGGTAATTCCTCCATATCTTCAATGCTAGAACTACTGCGGCTAGTTCCAAATCATGAGTTGGGTAGTTCTGTTCATGCTTACGAAACTGTCGAGAAGCGTAAGCAATGACTCTTCCTTCCTGCATTAGAACACACTCAAGACTTGTGCCTGAGGCATCGCAGTACACATCAAAAGGCTTCTCGATGTCTGGTTGAGCTAACACTGGGGCGGTAGTGAGATGCTTCTTCAAGGTTTGAAATGCTTCTTCGCAGGCTTCGCCCCATATAAACTTGTTATCCTTTTTGAGCAATTTTGTCATTGGTTTGGCTATATTGGAGAAATTTGAAATAAATCTTTGATAGTAAGCTGTCAAACCAAAAAAACTATAGATCTCCGAAACTAAAGTAGGAGACTTCCACTTTACTACGTCTTCAACCTTACTTGGGTCCACGGAGATTCCTTTTGAAGATATCACGTGACCCAAGAATGGTACTTGCTTCAGCCAAAACTCACATTTACTAAACTTCGCGTAGAGTTGATGCTCTCTCGACTTTTGTAACACAATTCGGAGATGTTCCGCATATTCTTCTTTCGTCTTCGAGTAGATAAGAATGTCATCGAATAACACGACAACAAACTTATCCAGTTCTGCCATGAAGACTGAATTCATCAGATACATGAAGTGCGCTGGTGCATTAGTTAATCCGAAAGACATGACCAAAAACTCATAGAGTCCATATCTGGTGGAGAAGGCAGTCTTAGGAATATCTTCTTTTCGGATCTTGATCTGATGGTACCCAGAACGAAGATCAATCTTAGAGAACACTGTGGCACCAACTAGTTGATCAAAAAGGATATCAATGCGAGAAAGAGGGTACTTGTTCTTGATAGTCACGGCATTCAAGGGTCTATAGTCTATACAGAGCCTCAACGACCCATCCTTCTTCTTCACAAACAGCACCGAACAACCCCATGGTGATGAACTAGGCCGAATAAATCCCTTATCCATCAACTCCTTAAGTTTGCACTTTTAATTCGGCTAATTCTCGGGGTGCCAACTTATAGGGTTGTTTTAATATTGGAGCCGTACCTGGTTGAAGTTCAATCTTGAATTCAATCCCTCTGTCGGGTGGCATCCCAGGTAGGTCTTCTGGAAACACATATGAAAACACACATACTACAGAAATTTCTTCAAGCTTCTTCTCAACCACATGGTAGACTACTAATTGCGAAGATTCTGAATTTTTCAACTCTAAGCAATGATGCCCATGGCGAGGTGATCGAAGCTGAACAATACTGATGGCTATATCCAAGATAGCCCCATGATATTTCATCCAGCTCGTACCCAAAATAGCATCAATCCCTTGCCCTTCTAACACTATGAACTTGATCGAGTATAACTTCCCACAAAGATCAAGTAGTGCATTTCTCACTTCCATCCTAGCTATAAGAGTCCCTCCAGGAGACTTAATAGTGGCGATTTCATGACGCCTTGCTTTATACCATGGTCTTGAACAAATGAATGGCTGATAAAATTATGTGATGTACCAGAATCAAATAACACGAGGGCAGGATTTCCATCAAGCGAAAACGTACCAGTGAGCACAGTCGCATCCTCAGGAATATCCTCAGTCTTCATGTAGTTCACACGGCTAGTCTTGACTGCTGGTTTTTGGTGACCTGGCCTGGAGTTCCCACCCTGAGGCTGCTGTTGGGGTGCTACTCCTTGCTGCTTCGGTAGTCGGTAATCCCTTGCAAGGTGCCCTGTACGACCACAGTTAAAACAAGGATAGGATCCTAGTCGCACCTGCTGCTGTGGTGGTCGGATGCCCACTGAAGGTTGAGGGGCTAGAACAGGAGGACGATACATGCTTTGCTGCAGCAACTGCTACTGAGGAGGATGGTAAATTGGACGCTAAAAAGGAGTAGATCTGTACTGCTGTCCAGTTGGAGAAGTATAAAGCATACGATACTTCTGTGGTGCACTGCCAGATGGTCCTGCGGTAGAACGCTTCTTGGTGATCAACTTGCGCATCTTGTCCTCAGCAAAAATTGCTCGATCTACCAGATGATCGAAATCACGAAACTCAGCAGTAGAGACCTTATCTTGCATTTCTTCTGAGAGATCATTATAGAAGCAAGCCCTCTTCTTTTTATCAGTTTTGACATCATCAAGGGCATATTGAGAAAGATAGTTGAATTGTTGCACATATTCCATTACTGACTTGCTACCTTGCTTCAAGTTGAGAGATTCTAGTCTCTTGATTTCCATCACGCTCTCGGCAGAGCGAAACTCATCCCAAGTATATCAGTGATTGGCGGGCTGCGTGGCACGAAAGCTCTGCCACCAAGCACCGGCTTCCTTCTGAACTTGATGAGCCGCAAAGAGAACCTTTTCATGCTGAACACACTTCACAAATTCAAGCTTCTCTTCGATGGTGCACAACCAATGGTCAGCATCAAGGGGATCCTTTGCACGGGTGAAAACTGGCGGCTGAGTATGCAGGAAATCTAAAAGATCACTTTCACGGCCAGCTTCACCTCCACCACGAGCCATATATAGAGCAATGGCTTGAAGAGCGCCAGTTTGTTCTTGACGGTTGCGCTCCATCTCCATGAGCACTTCAGTCATCGTCGATGGTGGTGGTGGTGGCAATGCTTTCTGCTGAGAGTTTTGCCCTTCCTCAGTACGCACCATCCTGTAAAGATAATCAAAATGTCTCCATCAACAACCTGTCTTTAGAATCAGGAAAAGAGAAAAGATTCTAAGACGACAAAAATTAGATTTTTGCTTATCAGTCTAACAGCAATGCAGTTAAAATTGGAAGTAAATTTGAATCCCAACATTTGGCTGAGTCAAAATTTTAAAACCTTTTTGAACATTTATGATTATTTCTTTTAAGGTGATTTGGTTGTAATTACCGATTTTAAATGCAATGAACAATATACAATCGGCCTATCGAACCTTACAAAAATAAAAACTAAGTCATATAAGTGACTGTACGTGACCCCGGTAGCACACGAACTAAATCGATTTTCTAATCGAACTACCGATCTATAGTTAGTACACCACAACAGCCACCTGTAAAAGCTAACACTAAGAATAGTCCTTATTTGCGCTTGAACTAAGGTTCGACACAATAGTTAGAGTTTTAAAAATAGCTTTAAAGACGTACTGCTTCCGATATTTCTCTGATACTAGCTGTGACAACCCGTACCTCAGGAGATACGAACCATCGACCTCAGGATCATATCGGATGTCACTCGGCGAAGCGAGGACCACAGTACAACTCAATCACAATAAAATATATTACAAACATGTTATTTAAGTTTACAAACCACGAGTTTTCAAAATGCGAAAGCTACAAGCCTATTACACGAGGGCATTCTGGATACTAAGGAAAAAGATACATCGAGCCCATACGATGTACCTACTAGCAACAACTCACTCAAGGTGGCGAGCAAGGCTCCCAGCAAATGAAGCCACCCTCAGGGTTGCTCCTTCTAACTGGAACTGAGAAAGAAAAGAGAAAGCACCTACAACAGAAAACCACAAACACAAAGCCTTGAGCAACTAACGCTCACCAAGACTTATCCGACGAAAATGGCAATCTACAACCGACTACTAGGGATGAGAAGGCTGACTCATCAGGGTTGGCTATTTGCAAATATAGCACTATGAGTGAATCCTTACTTTCATATTTTAGCGGCATATTAAGTTATGAAAAGATAAATTTAATTTGCACTAAAACTATATCATACAAGAATGCCAAGAAGTTTCTGAGAGATCAAACATAATCAAATTCCATCTTAATTAACTTGTTACTACGATGTGACTCAAAGAGACAAATGGTACTCGTTACTGTGAGGGGCAGCGATTCGAATCGATTTACATGGCAACCTTTCACGCCAATGATACATAGCGCCGGTCCGATGCTCACCTCTCTCGAGCAGTGGTCCTCCATGCGATAACCACACCGGGTCTATCCATGGTTAGCCCCAAAGCTCTCCCTTTATCATCTCCAGAAGAGAGGTTCGGTTACGTTAGTCGCTACGCACATTGGGCTACATCAGTTTTTTGGGGCCCATAGATCCAGTATGTAATCAGCACTATTCAAACTTGCTCAATAGGGCCAACAACGAACAGTCCTTAATCGACACGGACAGAGCTACAACACATTGGCCATGCATCCGCAATGGACACATGCCGTGTTATCACCTACTACTCTGCCCGTTCTCCAGTTTATTCCATATGACAAGATAATCCATTCCGTACCAATCCTATAGCTCGTGAGTGAAGACTTATTCACTCGACTTCTACCGTCAAAAGAACTGTTAGCTTAGCTCTACATCAAGTTACCTGTACCAAAATACTAACCCAATGTAAGATTCTATAAATGTAACTACGGTTTCAATCAATTCTTATCACCTAGTGAACATTACATACTAACCATCTAGAGTGATAAAAGTAAAATAATTTGAAAACAGGATATTGCACCGGGGCTTGCCTGGGCTTTGATCAATGTTAGTTTCAACTACGAAATCAGTGTCGATCGGGGTTTCCTAAACCTCCTGATTATATTCCCCGATCTCCTCCTTAACTTTCTCAGATCCTATATGACATGATATGCATACAATGAAAATGATGCCTTTTTTATACTTTTATAAATAAAACTTCTTAGTAATAATACATTAATTTGGAAAGTAAAATAAGTAAATATGATTATAAACTTCTTTAAAATGGTTCTTGAAAACATAAAACTAATTTTAAAGCTTTCATAATATAAAGGAAACTATTTTCAATTTTTTTAGAAATTTACAAAATTTATTGAAATCAATTAGATTTATAATGAATTAAATACTAAATTAAGAGAATAAATCATTTATAAAATCATTTTTACCGAAATAAATTATAAAGTTCTGCTAAACCAGTAAAGAGTTAATAAATAAATAGTGGGATAAATTTTGTAACATGTTTACATGCTGATAAAGGATAATAATGCATTTCTTGTTTATTAAATGACCTGAATTAATTTAATTATTTTAATTCATAAAATGAAAATTAGTCAGCGCCAGAATATTGTTATAGTTGAGAGAAACCTAACAAAATTTATTTGATAATTTTCTAAGGTAAAATGAATTTACTGCGATTTTTACAATATTAAATGATATTCTGGATAATTAAATCAATACTTTCGAAAATATTATTCCAGCCTCTGGGAATGTGGCCACACCATGGGCCACACGGTTGCCACAAATGATCCTGTGTAGCGACACAAGATCCGGGCGGAGCTCCAACCAACCGGCAGTGGCGCCGGTGGCCGGCGCGCGGCGCCGACCTCGTCAGTATGGCGTTTCGGCTGCCGAGGATCACAATTCCTTGTTGTAGATTGCTCCTCACGACGCTAGGAATCCAATGGAGGGGTCCTTGGAGTTCGGAGCTCACCGAAAAATGGTCGGTGAAGGACAAAGAGCTTTGGCGGCGGCATACACTTGGCTCGGTCAACGGAACTCCTAGAAACTTGACCCTACATATTCAACAGAGTGTACAGAGGGACGGCCTTGGTGTTGTCGACGTTGAAGGTGGCCAGAGCTATGCTGTCAACGGCGAGGTGGCGAGGTTCCAAAACACGGTGTCGACGGTGACCTTAACAGCTGCACAAGTGACCACCAAAAAAAAAGCTTGGTTAATGGCTCCTGGAGGGGCTATAGGAAAGGAGGAAGTCAAAGGCTAGAGCAGTCAGAGAGTGAAGCACCAAACCTCGTGAAATCCGTCTTTGAACGGTGACAGCTCCAACCAAACCGAATTCATGTATTATTATTGTCGGGATCGCGTACCCCGGGTACCCAACAGGACGCGCTCGTACGAGGTCAGAGGTCGGGCGATCACAGGTTCCGACCCCCCCCAACAGCGATCTACGACGGCCATGTCTTAGCCGCGCGGGCACGCGAAGACTCCATCCTCCGAAGGCCGACCCCCGGGGAGCGACCCCTGAAGGGTAGGTACCGCGTTATGGTACATTTACTCTGATGGCCAACTGCTATCCGTCCTAACGGGACGAGACAAGATTCACCACGGCGACACTCCAGCAGAAAGCTGCGACGGCTGCCGGACAAGACATGACAGCACTGTAGCCGGCACAGTGGCGCCGGACGAGCATCGCAGTACCCGCCGCTGTGCACGACACGACGGGTCACGACCATGCCTGGACAAAGCGAAATGATGGCAACGAAGACGGAAGGGCCCACCTGTCGGCGAGAAGGCAGGATCGTGTAGGACCCTCCACTTGTAACCCCGGGCCCCCTGCTATATAAAGGGAGGCCCGTGGGGCGATAGAATAAGCTCAGCTCAACACACTCGACTCTACTCACAAAAAAGAGACGAACACAACAGCCTCAAACACACGAGAGACAACCACGAGCTCCAGGGTCTTTGCATCCTTCGGAGAAAACACCCCCACTCGCCCACATTTCGGATCCTCCCGCGAAGAGAGGATCCCGCCTTTGTAACATTATCATCGAGATAATCCGCTCCCTGGACGTAGGGTATTACACCGCTCGAGGTGGCCCGAACCAGGTTAAAATCTTCTTGAGTCTGCCTTAGACTAGGCCATATCGAATCCGAAGGCACACCACCCCCCACGATTGTATATTTACTGTGCCGATGGTCAGAACGCCGACAGTTGGCGCGCCAGATAGGGGGCACTCTCTTTTTAGTGTGCTCGCTTCGGTTTTTCGATGGCTTCCTACTCTGCTGTCGTGGGAGACAGCTCGGTCTCCCACCGCTCTGAGGACTTCACGGCCGCTGAGGAAGGCCGATCTTGACAAGTCCCCACCTTCGCCTCTGGGCAGGCCTTTCACTTCGGGTGCCTGGACTTCGTCACGAACGAAGGCGGCGAACTCCGCCTCTAGGCCCCATGCGAGAGGTGCCCTCGTTGGTGGCCCCGGAGCCACCTCACCCTGGGGCACGATCCGTCGAGGGAGTGCTTCACTCTCCACGCCCCGAAGGGCGCGGAGCCGGCGACTCCCGGCAACA
>BCLG01000069.1:202294-227212 GCA_001602295.1 Zoysia matrella
ACCACCTCGTGCGACGAGCTCAGAACCAAAACGACATACACGCCCAAAGTAAGCTAGTGGAGGGGTCCTCAAACGGCGGTTCTCACCGGAGAACGCCAACGACGAGCGGTGGCTCAGAGAGGGGCTCGGCGGCGATGCGAGCTCCACATGATCGAGGAGGTCGGAGACGAGCTGTTCACGGTGGGGGCGACGGGCCTGGGGCGGCCAGCGAGGTTGGGCCCCAAGTTCTTGCGCAGAAGCTCAGGGATTCGGCTGAGAAATAACATTAGATGGCGCGTCCTGGTAAGAACTATGGTGGCGTTTGGGAATTGGGAAATGTGGAGTAGGATTGAGATTGGGAAATGAATGGAAGGTTGAGATTTAATAAGTTGAATGAATGAAGGGTTTAGATTTCCTACTCTATTTCCCAATCTCACTCCCTCCTTCTATTTCCAACTTCCCAAACGCCACCTACAAGACTTGGAAAGGAATCGAGGAAATCCACCACCTGGCGTGCTGGATTTGAAGAAGATGGCCGGTGTTAGCTTCATGACCATTGAAGTCCCTCAAAGATATGACCATTTGAGGAAGATGGCCGGTGTTAGCTTCGTGACCATTGAAGTCCTCCGCTCGAAAGGGACAGCAAGAGTGAGCACTCAAGCCCTCGAGGATTGCTCTAGCGTTTGAGTATTGTTTGCTACAGCCGGGGCGCCAGTGTCTTCACTTCGACAGTGGAGCGTACACTTGTGAGCATCGTTCCGGGAACGACGGGAGAAACCAAGACTTCAACGGGAGTGGTTCAACGAGGATTAAGGGAAAGCGCCATCCTTTTGAGACCTCAGAAAAAATCACTGAGCATCTCTATCACTCTTCTCTTTACTTACTGCATTTACCTTTTTGCGAGTGGTGTGATAGGTTATTTGGTTGCTTCACTTGGTGGCTCTCATGCCGGTTTGCTTACTAGCTTGATAGGATGCTTAGGTCTTTATCTTCTTGTAATAGATTGTCTTCTAGCTTGTTTTTTTACTCTTTCTTAATCATTGCTTGCTAGGAGTTAATTGTTAGTTTTGCTAGATTTTAGAAAGAGCGAGAAATTGCCTTAGTAGTGTAAGTGACCGATTCAACCCCCCTCCTTTTCGGTCACTTGATCCTTTCAGCCGGCGGTCCAAAACTTTGAAATTTTGGCGAAACTCGAAATCGATGGGGCTGCCTCTCCGGAGTGGGGAAGATGGTGCGGAGGAGAGACTAGGGGCTTGGGGGCGCACTGGGATGTCGAGTCGGATGGGGAGGAGGCAGCTCGGCGAGGGTGCTTCACGGAGCCGAGCTTCGGCGGGTGGTGGCCGGCCGAGATGAGAGAGAATCAGAAAGAGAGTGAGGAGAGGGCGACGGCCAGGATAGAGTGCTACTCGGGCGTATTGATTATGGAGGGACATGTCCACACATTCGTGGCGCCCATGCAGTGAGAGCAAGAGGCACGGCGGCAGCTTGCTACCTGTGTACGTTCTATCCTATAGGAATTCTACTATAGGAATTCGATAGGGATTGAGTTGTTGTTATTTTATTCTTGCCCGCTTCAAGATATGAGGACTAATCAAACAATCTCAATCCTGGGGTAAAGAGTTTACACTGCTTATGTTTACTTCAACTTTTTTCTTGGGAGGCTGGGCTATTAAGATTAGGCAGTAAGCGCGGCCAGAGGTTGGAGAAGGAGAAGAGTGAGGCTGACGGGTGGGGCCCACGGGCCTTTCTCTTCATCTGATTTTCCTCTATTTTCTGCGTGCCTTGATGGTTTTGCTTTGAAATCTATACTTCCTGAGCTCTAAAAATTTTTAAACTTTGCAGAGTGCTAAAACATTTGAAGAGGAACAACTTTTATTTTGGGCCCAAGTTCAAATTCAAAATAAATTGTATTATAAACATTTTACAAAACAGGAAACTAATTGAAGGAGAAAAATTCATTTGGGCTTTTTGATTTTTGAATAAAATTTTACAAAAATTTCGAAAATTCAAGTCATTGCAAAACCTTTCAGAGGTAAATTTTTATTTCACAACCTTTCTTTCAAAAGAACTCGCATTTGAAATATAAAAAAATTTAGTTGAAGTGTTTTAAATCTTTTGAGCTCGGTTCCAAAATTTTGAATTTGATCCAACTCTCACCATTCTTTTGAGGTTGCTAAAATATGTGATGTTACAACAAATGTCATAAATATCTCGGTAAAAGGTCTCTCATGAAGCCACTTGTATTTTTTTAATGAAAAGGGAAAGTGTTCACCTCTGTATCTTCGAGAAAATACACGCAGCGTCAAACACAAACTACCTAAGAGCATCTCCAGCAGCAGGTTCTCTAAAAGTGGTGCTTTAAAATAAATTTTAAAGATCCTGTAACTTAAATTTTTTAAAATTTTAAGGGTTGTGCTGCAACCGATGCTCTAAATTTGATGCTTTATAATCGTTTTTATCTTTGCGGCAATTCATCGAGCACCTAAAAATCACCCACCATATTTGACCATCGACGGTGTCGGGCACAGGAATTTCACCGGCCAGATGCTTGGAGGATCAGGGGCTATAGGTAAGAGGTGGTGCAGGTACAAGCCTGTGTGACGATCTGTAAGCTTCATGACCTCCTAAAAGGTATGAACTGATTTTGGTGATTGAATGAACACTATAGGTAACGGTTGTGATTGTAGGTGTCACCCCGCATATCTCTACAATATGTTGGTTTTCTTCGATGGATGACAAAGGACAATTCGAAGAAGAGGAGTTCCGGATGTCGGAGGACCAAGGCTAAGGACTAGCTAGAGAGTCCATAAGAATGCCGATACTATTAAGTGGGGTCAAGTCATTCGTCTCCTGTCATACAAGTGTTAGAGGGTGTGAATGCTCCTTAGTTACCTCAGAAAGCACTGAAGATGGTAGAGGAAGCGAGGTTGAAGATCGAGACTCAAGATCAGCTAAAGTTGCAGTCACCGGACAGTTCGGTGAGCCCTGTAGGAACCAGTCCAAAGAGAGGTGCTCTCTGTAGTCAAGGTGGAGAAATCACCAGACAGTCTGAAGAGCCAGAAGCTGAAGTCCAGTAGCTGTGTCTCTTGATGTCCAAAAGAGAAGGTCACCGAACAGTCCGGTAAAGATATGTATCGAACAGTTCGGTGTCACATGAAATGGATTCCAACAGGGGGTGTTCTCCTGGTCTGCGAGAAGACAAGTCACCGGACAGTCCGGTGAGAGTAGTCACCGGACAGTTCGATGATTGGATAAAGCGGTCAGCTTTATGACATCACGTTCCAACGGTTGTTTTTGGGCTTGGAGCCTATTTAAACCGTGGAGGGGGACGTTTTGCCGTGTGCCTGAGGTCTGAATTGCTAGAGCAAACTTGTGAGAGGCCAAGGGACATCATCAAGAGAGCACAAGACAAGATTGAAGATCTTTGGTGCTAGTAGGAGAGTGATAGGGAGCATTCATACAATTCTATAGCTTGTGGGATTTGAGAGGAGTGATCTTTGTCTATTACTCTTGCTCTTGACAGCGTAGACTGGCTAGGAGTCGGTGTTCGAGCTTCCTAGGAGATTGTTGAAGACGACGCCAAGTTTGTGCGCGATTTCGGGTCCCCCGCTTAAAAGAGACACCAAGAGAGAGCGACCGAGCTGTGGAGGCTTGCTCTAGCGCTTGGGTATTGTGTGCGACAGTCGGGCCGTCGGTGTCTTCACTTCGGGACTCATGCGTACTCTTGTGAGCATCGTTCTGGGAACGATGGGAGGAACCAAGACTTCGACGGGAGTGGTTCAACGAAGGTTAGGGGAAGGCGCCTACCTTCGGGGACCTCGGGAAAAATTGCTGAGCATTCTCTTGACTCTCTCTCTCTTTATTTCCGCATTTCATATTGTTGAGTAGACTTGCTAGGTTGCTTTGTGATTACTCTTGGTGGCTTTCATGCTAGTGCTTGCTTATTGTCTTTACTTTTTACTAGCATTGTTAGGAGTCTTGGCCTACTAGAATTGCTTAGGTTGCTCTTATTGTGGTTGAGTCTCATAGTTTTAGTTTGTAGCGAATTTAGTCCTATAAGTCCATCGGTCAACCCTCTTCTCGGGGTCCTTGATCCTTTCAAGATCACTAGTTTTAGATATCTGGCAAGATCAGCGAGCTCCACGCTTTAGCCGTGGCCATGGCTGTCTCTGAGGTTGGCATTTGAGATGATGAGCAGGGGCTTCTTGTCTAGTTCCACGAGCTTGCCGACACCGAGCACCATACCAACATGAACACGAACATCTTAAGCGCCTTGCTTACAGCGTCCACGACATTGCCATTGCTGCCGCCTGAGGATGATGACGAGCGAAGCTCTTCCATGATGCCGGCTGCAACATCGTATTCAGGAAGGATAAAGCAGGACCAGTGCACACGTATGGCTTCGATGACCAAAAGGTGGAGACAAGCCAAGACCATGGTGAACGCTGAGCTTGAAGACGACTTTCTAAATTCGGGTAGCAATGATAAAATACATGGCTAGATGATGACAAACGATGGTGGAGGGTTTCCGAACCTAAGTGGTGAGGTTCTATGGCTACATGGCAAGCTCCAGTGGTGGGGTGGTTAGCTTAGGTGGTCAGACGGTATGGTGAAGCTAGCGGCGAGAGTGGTAGTTGAGCTTCTTCCAAGTACAAACCATGATAAAGAATGGGACGCAGAACCATGTTCCGTGCTTTAAATATAAAGCACAGAAGAACAATTATAAAGGATCTCTAAAAATTTTTACAGCACAAGATCCTTTTAAAGCATCTGCTGGAGCACTTCTATATTGTATATTGTTAAATTTTATAACACACAGTCATTTTAAAACATCTGGTGGAGATACTCTGAGATCATCTCCAACAAGTGCTCTAAAAGTGGTGCTTTAAAATTGATTTTAAAGATTATATAACTCTCATTTTTAAAGATTCAAAGTTGCAAGCTGCTGCAGATGCTCTAAAACTGATGTTTTATTTTTTTTCACTTTGAGATATTTCATTGAGCACCTTAAGCTTGCTCATCGTGGAAGACGTCGGGTGTTGACACCCAAAATTTGCATCTTGGAAAGACCGAAAATTCTGGTTTCCCGAATCGGATGCTCCAGTTTGGTAGACCGAATACATCTGATAATGATTGTTTTGCAAGAATTGATTTCCAACATGTTTTTCAGGATATGGAAGATATTTTCGAAGAGTTTGGCTTAAATTCCACTAAAAAGAAAATAAGTGCTTAAAAAGACATAAAGATGAAGCCAAATCCATGATTTAAAAATTCTATGACGTAGCCCTCGCCGAGACGATCGAAACGGATATATGGATTGCCTAATTTGGAGACTGGATGAGGAAATTACGAAGTTAACAAAAAAAAGTCTGAGCCGCCATCGGAGTGTCTGGCAAAAAGCCAAAGTGTCTGGCATCGGAATGTCCGGTACAGTACCGGAGTGTTCGTTAAGCCCTCTCTGGACGCGAGATTTTGCCCACCGGAGTCTCCGGTAATGTGTCGGAGTGTCTGGTACCCGAAGTTTGTTTTTAGTAGTTTTTACACCAAATCAGAGCTAATTTGTTTCCTAATCAAGGAGATCCGTAGCTCCACAGGGTAAGATCACAACCCTAATCCTCTTTCAAACCCCCTATGTTGTTCATCCATCGGTCTCCACGGCCATAGATGATGTCCTAGGGCCTGCCGGCCGACCTAGGGCATGTCCGGCGACGCTCACGCCCGGACGAGGTCTCTCTCGGGTGGGAGATTCGATGGCCTTTGCTAGTTTGCTCGTAAACTAGTCGTTCTTCACCATGAAAGCGCGTTGTCCACCACTTTGCAGGTTTGCCCGTAAACCTAACCGCCCTTCACAGCGAAATCATGATACCTACATCGTAGTAACCGAGTTTTTCTAACCTAGCCTTTTCTCTAATTGATCCATTTTTGTGATTCGTCATCACCATTGCGTCTGGCCTCTTTGGGCCGATTGCATCTATTTGCGGTTGTTCTTATTCTTGTTGCAGGTTTTAATCGTGAGAAGCCAAGAATAAAGAAGAAGGAATCAAGACTACCTTGTTGTTGCGGTTTGATCAAGTCGAATAGAGGCAAACACATGTCAAGTTATCCATACCACTACGATCAACCTGAGGTAAAATTTGCAAATGAAATGTCAATGCTTAATAGTTTTGCAAATGCTACACATTCCTATATTGATGTTGCTAGACATAATGATGGGGTGCATCATTTAGCCATTATTCAAGTATGGATCCTAGTCATGCACCACTCTTGTTTTATAACGCATTTGCTCCAAGTTTTAGTGATACTAGCAACACTTAATATGCACATAGTTATACATCGACAATGGAGCTGTCTCATATGCCGATGAATATTCATCAAAGTCATGCCAACTTGATGAGTTCGGCCAACTTTTATGAAACACCACATACTAATAGTTCTATGAATGCCCAATATGGTGTTTCTTCTTTCAATGCATCAGCACCAATTGCACCATCTATGATAGCTTCATATAATGTGCCGATACATGACACATATGTCCTTGCTAGTTCATATCTTTCATCTAATTGTTCTCAAGTGCCATATGATGCCTCGCATATTAATACAGCGGAGGTTACACCTACAAATTCAACACTATACTCAAATCTTAATAGTCATAATCGGCTCCTCATGCTACTAAAAATTGTAGCCGAATTAATGGAAATTTAGCAAGCATCCACATACCTCCACATGCCACGCTTACATATACTTCACCCACTAATTCGGCTTTAAGTGCAAATAATAATCATAGCTGAATGGGTGAAAATTTAACAATGGCTCCTATGTTCCCTCAAGATGCATTTTCGAGTATAAAAAAGAAATTAGATTCGGATTTTACAGAGTTTCTCGCAAGAATTAGGAGTCGTTCCAATAAAAAACTGATTGTTACTGAATTATCGGTTACAAGCGAGATGGAGGAAACAAACACAGCTACACATAAGGATATCAAATTAAAAAGGTAGCTATGTTTAATTTTCCTAAAGAGTCATATGTTTGTCAAGTGATTATTCAATTATTCATCGACCTCAACCCGTAAGGTTCGGTTAGCAAAGAGCATCAACGAGAGCATGGGGACAGAGACGAAAGGAAGATGAAGGCGTTGTCATACCACAGTTCAATTCATATGAAAGTTCCACGTCTCTCCAACACATTTGATAAGGTATGCTTTATAAGTACTTTACTTAATTCCCAATCAGATCATAAATTTTTAGTTAATACATAAATTAGTACTGCCATAGAAAATAATGCTAAGAGACCGATTGAGGAGGGTAATTTAATTGTTAGCAACAAAGAGTCTTCACATAGTGTCGGTCCATGCATTGTAAAAATTAGAAAGGCCGATAACAGTAATATTTTAGCATTCAAAGTCTCGACTTCATCATTGTCCAAGTTGTTATCTAAATGGTTTACTTGTGGCCATTCGGGTTTTAAAAGAACAAAATCAGGATTAACCAATGTTGCAAAAACCGATGCTAGTGTGGTAATAAATTCTAAAGCATCCGGAAACGAAAACACAAGTAAATGCGTAGCCGATTGGGTAAATGAAAAATCTGAGCCATTCGTTTGCTCAACCTTAAAGTCGTCTCCTCAAAAGAATCGGCTAAAGAAAATAAAGTACACTTTTGATTTAACTTTGTGTGATGATCTATTTGATAGCTTGCTAGAGAATAATTTTATTAGGATCATAGATCACAAAGTCATTTCATCACTACAAGATACAGGGAAACAAGCATATTGCAAGTGGCATAATTCTTTTGATCATAGTACTAGAAATTGCAATATGTTTCGTCAGAAAGTCCAATCTGCCATCGATGGAGGTCGATTGAGTTTTGGAGAAACACATAAGGATGACCAGTTGGCTTCAATTGGTCTTGATAGTAAAAGATTATCAAATCGCTCACGGGCTGATTCATCTAAAAACAACGAGTTGATTCTTGGTAAAAATAGTTTAAAGCCCTCCGACGAAAAGAATGTAGTTGCCGATAAGATTCATGATGATATTGTTAAAAGCAAATATTAAAGAGGTTATTGAAGATCCATCATACACTGGGGGGCAACAAAAGGTTTTTAAGCTTGCTCATGAACGATTAACTTCAAATCGACCAAACCTAGCAAAGATGAAAAAAATCGGAATGTCTGGTTTACCAAATCAGAACTTCCAATTTTCATACAGTCATTGAAATGAGCAAAAATCCAAGAATCAATTTAAAAAAGGTTGAAGGAGGTAAATTCCTTGACAAACATGAGGGTAGAAAGCTAAAGCTTACATTTGAAGAGCGTTTGGCTAAATATGTAAGAGAAAGAGATGCGAGGAGTGCTTATAAGCCAAACTATCCCAAGCCATCAAGAGTGCCTTCAAAATACAAACATGAGGGTTGGAATCGGCAAAGGAAGAAAGTTTTTTCCAGAGCCTCCATATCTTCCTTTCACGCCGATTATGCCGATGCCATACGAATCACCAACTGTAGGTTTTCATCCTTATTCATCATGAGAGTGGCGTGGTTCATGGATGCAACATCAATTCTGTCCTAGGCAAAATATAAATACAAGAAGACAACCACACACGAGAGACCATTTCGATAAGAAGAATCCGTCAATAGATCAAGAGAAGAGAAAGGTGGTCCGACAAGTCTATCGTGTCAAAAAAGATGGCCGTAAGGATAAAAGTTCAGATCTGAATTTAAGTGAAAAAAAGCCAATTCATGCTTTGAAAGCTTCGGCTATTAATGGCAAAAAGATGAAGCAACCAAGTGTTGATATTTTTGATGCCAAATCTGAACTAAAGAAGTTGGAGGTGTCCAAGAGCAAATTAGAATTGCCAATTCCCAAGGCAAAAACAAAACCGAGAGGTCCACTCAGTTTCTCAAATTGGCAAATGAAGGAATTGCAAAAACTTAGTGCGGAAGAGTTGAAAGAGAAAGGCATGGTATGGATTCGCAAAGAGAATTTGCAAGAACGTGACAATCATGGTGATGAAGTGATGGGAGCAAAGAAGATAGTGGGGAAAAGAAGTGCTAAGAAACAATTAAGCTATGTGCCCGATCATCAAAATTATTGGTCATTTCTTCATCTTGATTCATTGTCTATGTCACCAATGCATATGAGTTGGAGCCATCTCCATATGTTTACTCTCATCTTTCTTGGTCTTATTTTAATCCTTGGGAGTACAAATATTGCTTATGCTATGAAGGGTTATGTTCAAATGATCATACAATTGTTGAAATTAATTTTTATTATGAAGACCGAAATAACTACATATATGACATTTGTATTACTTCTTGGAGTCTATCTCGGTCATATAAATTATATGAAGGATGGATCATAGTGCTTACATTGATGTATGCCTAGATGCTAAATCTTGTATCATGAATTTGATGTTGTTAAGCATTTAGGCACATAGTGATTGTAGCTATGTATTTGGCATGATGAGTATCCGGTTGCAATGTCGATGAAACTTAATTTTCAGTTGTCAAATGACCGATACTCAAAATTGCCAATGCTGAAATCTTAAAGAACTGGAAATCCCAGTTTGGCAATCTAAGGAGTTTCAGTTTTGACTTAGGGAGTGATAATTCGGCTATTTTTGTTTCAAACTTGGATGGAGCCGAATCAAAGTTCGGAAAAGTCTTTTTAGTCATTGCCTATGTAATTCTAGATTAATATTTCAAAGGAAGTTCAAAGTTTGGCATATAAGCATTTTATGAGCTTTTAAGTTTTATTGCCGAACATTGAAGAATTTAATGAGCGTGCTTAAATGCAAAATGATATAGTTTTGACATGGGTAGAAGAGCATGAGACTTCAATAGCCGATGAGTTGTAACCGACCATCGTTGATCTACTAATAACTTCGACACTCGGGGGGCAAAGCCGCTAAGTGAAATGTAAGGAAGAAGATGCTACAATAGAAATATTTGTCATGCTTGTCAAATATGTGGTGAAATACTTAGCTCCATTCGGCCAAGAATATGAATGTTATCTTGCGAGAAAACAAGGCCAATGGATGATTTGGTTATCACTTTGTGCAGAATCTGCAGTCAACGGAGTGTCCGGTATAATGCCGAAGTGTCCGGCAAGCCCTCTCGGGTTTGGGGCATTTTGCCCACCGAACTATCCGGCGCGGTGATCGGACTGTCCGGCAAGCCCTCTCGGGTTTAGGTGCTTTGTACACCGGACTGTCCGGTGAAGGACCGGAAGGTCCGGTGACCGGAGTATCCGGTACGATGCCGGAGTATCCGACAAGCCCTCTCGGGTTCAGGTGCATTGCACATCGGACTGTCCGGTGCAGGACAGGAATGTCCGGTGACCGGAGTATCCGGTATAATGCCGGAGTATCTGGCAAGCTCTCTCGGGTTCAGGTGCTTTGCACACCGGACTGTCCAGTGCATGATTGGAATGTCCGGCCACCGAAGTGTCAGGTGATTTGCTGGACTATCCGGCAAGCCCTCTCGGGTTCGGATGTTTTGCGCACCGGACCATCCGGTGTAACGCCATACTATAGATTGAACTTCAATGATTCAATAGCCGAAATATTTACTTAATATGATCTAACGCATTGCTACAATTGACAGAATATTATTTCGGCTACTTGATTAGTTTTTTTATATCAATTCTAGATAATCGATATCTTGTTTATCATTATACTTGAGCAATTTTAGGTAATAAGAATATTTTTTGGCACGCTAGCTTTGCCAAAAAACAGAGGGGCATGTGTTGATACTCAAATTTTGCATCTTGGAAAGACCGAAAGTTCCGGTTTCTTGAACCGAATGCTCCAGTTTGGTAGACCGAATACATCTGATAATGATTATTTCGCAAGAATTGTTTTCCAACATGTTTTTCGGTATATGGACGATATTTTTGAAGAGTTTGGCTAAATTACATAAAAAAAAAGAAAGAAGTGCTTAAAACGACATGAAGATGAAGCCAAATTAATGATTTTAAGATTCTATGATGCAGCCCTCGCCGAGAGGATCGAAACGGATAGATGGATCGCCTAATTTGGAGACTGGACGAGGAAATTACGGAGTTAACAAAAAAACGTCCGAGTCGTCACCGGAGTGTCCGGCAAAATGCCAGAGGGAGTATCCGGTAAGCCTTCTCTGGACACGAGATTTTGTCCACCGGAGTCTTCAGCAATGTGCCGGAGTGTCTAATACCCGAAGTCTGTTTTTGGTAGTTTTTACACCAAATTGGAGCTAATTTGTTTTTTAATCAAGCAGATCCGTGGCTCCACGAGGTAAGACCACACCACGTCTCTATAGAGGCCTAAAGCCGATTGAAGAGGTAACCCAATTGATTCTACCAATTGTCCTTTTACTTTTTAACTCTTCAAACTCTAATCTCTTTCAAACTCCCTATGCTGTTCATCTACCGATATCCACGGCCACAGATGACGTCCTAGGGCCTGCCGACCGATCTAGGACACGTCCGACGACGCTCACGCCCAGACGGGTTCCCTCTCGGGTGGGAGATTCGACGGCCTTTGTTTAGTTTGTTCGTAAACTAGTCGTTCTTCGTCACGAAAACGCGCTGTCTACCACTTTACAGGTTTGCCCGTAAATCTAGTCACTCTTTACAGTGAAATCGTGATACCTACATCTTCGTGAACTGATCGGAGATAACTTTGTCAATCTGATCCTTTGCGACCTGCACGATCTAGTGTTCTCGATGCATTGGTCCGGATCCTTTTGACGTTAACATGGGGCAAGGAAAGTCCTCGCCGGCATCACCTCCTTCTGCTCCGAACTCCAAGCAATGCCCAAAGCAAAGAGCTCATGCACACGTAATAAAACGAGAGTGAATAGAAGTGATTGAATAACCAAACCATGGTAAAATTCTCCGTCGCCTGCTATATTTGTTCCGCTCTGGTGTGGCCTCCGTTCGGCACCAGCTCCAGCCCCAGCCCCCCATCGCGAGCTTCGCCGGTTGGACGACAGGTGGGGTGGCCGATCGGACGATGCATTGTGAGGTGAGGATTATCACTGCACGGAGACTTGCGGCTCGCCAGGCAGTGAGCCAATTCGGGGTCAGATCAGGGGAGCCAAGTCGAGCCGCACCTCGGGCACTGCGGTGCATCAAGAGTGGGTGTGTAGGCGCTGCGAGCCGACGGGAGATGCGCGGATTTTTTGGCGGCGTCTGTCTGGCAGCTGGGGCATTGCCCCCCCCCCCCCCCCCCCCCCCCCCTTGCTGAAGTGAGTTCGTACTTTATAATGTAAGATTTTAAAGCATGAGCATTTTATAAAACATCGGTTGAGATGCTCTAAGAACTAGGGAATAACACTTCGGTGTTTTTCAGATGATGTGACAGAACTGAGTTCGGGCATCAGAGAAGCACCTAGATGCGGTCCATCTCGGTTGGCTGGATCATGTTACTAAATGTTGGCACAGACAGCGTCCAAAAGCTGGATACTACAGAAATCTGTGTTCACGATAGTCATTATTATTTCTAACAATTTTAGCCGAAATTAAAACTTTTCAAATCCTAATTTTACAGATTACTAGCATTTGTGTAGATCCAGTATCAATTGTTAATTTTCCATACTAATTCACCTAATATAAAAAGAAAAGGTATCTGGAAAAATAAATGAGCTGGCCTGGGCAAAATAAGGAAAAGATGTGCAGGCAAAAAGATAGAAATAAATCTGAATCTCAAACGTTTTTAGGTGAATCAGACCCCTAATTTGTTAGCCTAGTGGAAATACAACAGTTCTCGCTCAACTCCAGATGAATGACCTATAATATAGGCCAAATTGTAGCTAGACATTACACTCCATTCATATCCCAACTATAAATCGTTACTGACACTTTTTCAACTTGCTAATGCACCCTTAGTAATAACCATACTGGATCTAACAAGTAATGCATGAAGATCTATCTAACGAGTATATAAAAAAAACATGAAGTAGACAAGAGATAGATATACAGATCAAAACTATAAAATCCTCTTAACAGCATAGAAATCAGCAGGACCATTGTGAGCTACTCTAGCCTTAAGAAAAAAGAGATTTTTTTTAAACCAGGCTGCGCCAAATGCAGCACAGGATAATTCAGAAGCAGTACCTTCTAACACGTACTCCAAACAAAATTCTGGACCATACAAAAAACATTCTATTATATTATGTTTCAATTCAGAAACTACTCTAGCCTTAGTAAGACTGAATTCCCTTGCAAAATAACTCTGATAACAGTGCAGTAACTGCTGAATGCAACTATAAATAGAAGCACGTAAATGTCTAAATAATGAATAAAGGAATATTTCTGGGCAGAAAATTTTGAAGAAACAGCCACCCATTGTTGAAATACGTATATATTAAGAGCATGCCCCATTGTGCAACATCCATTAAACCTGCTAAAATACCGTCATATCAAACAACCACGAACATCATTGTCTCACCAAGTTCCAACAAAATATTGCTTCCAGAGAGATCAGAGCTCTTGACAAAACACTCCTACTAAAAGTACTCATCACCAAGGAATTTCCTAATATGCTGAAATGACCACGGATCATACAAAACCATCTCGAAGCAAACCATCAGTTAAATCAGGCCCATTATCGCCTTGAGCACCTTATTCTTCACTTTGTAGGCGTTCTCCTGCACCTTAATCTCCTCCTCCACCTCCTCCTTGAATTTCTTATCCAAAGCACGAGCCTTCTCCTTGGGAATCAGGCTGAACTCCTTGTTGAACACGCCTGGGTTCTCCGTCTTCAGCTCCTTCAGCACATCCCCGAGGTACGGGAACACGGCACACATCTCCTCAAAATCTGCTGGCACAGTGGCGTCCGCTGGGTTAGCGACAGGGCCCCAGACTTGCTTGGAGAGAAGGAAGACCCGGCGGTCGTGTGCATTGGTTGGCAATCGAGCCTTCTTGACATTTCTCTTGTACAGGGACTTCAGGGACTTGATCTTGGCGTTGAGATCTTTTAAGGTGTATTGAACCCTTTTGAGTTGGCCGCGGAGGACAGCTTCGAGATGTTTGTTCTCCGGCAGCGTGTCGTGCTTCCGGCGGTAGTCACCGAGGAGCTCGAGGATGCGGACGGCGTCGTTGTTGGACCAAACCTTCCTGTAGAACGAGGCGGCTGGTACGATGCGGACCTCTTCCTCCTCATCACCCTCCTCGTCTTCCTCCTTGCCGACCGTCTCCTCCTCTTCCTTCTCCTCTTCCTCCTCCTCCTCCTCCTCCTCCTCTTCCTCGTCGCCGTCCGCCTCGGCCTCCTCCTCCTTCTCCTCGCCGTCCGCCTCCTCGTCGTTGCCGTCATCCTCCTCCTCCCCATCGGTCTCCTCCTGCTGCTCTTCCTCCTCCTCGCCATCGGCCTCCTCCTTGTCCCAAGCCTCGGGATGCTGGAGCGGCGGTGCAGCCTTGTTCTTCTTGGGAGAACGGGCACGGGGCGACGGCGCAATCACCTCCTCCAACTCGTCTGAGCCGGAGCTTGTGCCCGTCATCTCGGAGGGCTCGACCACCGACGGCGGCGGCGGCGGCGGCGGCTGAGCTCGGCGCTTGGGGGCCATTGCTGAGGCTAGCTAGCTAGGGTTACGACGTGCGGTGGATGGCGGCGGCGATGGAGCTTCCAATGAGGCGTGCTGCCCTGCTGCTAGGCGGTCGTGTTTGGCAGTTTCGGTGGCTGCCCGTTGGATTTCCAAGTGGGGCGTTTATTCCCGTATAAATGAAGAGCAGTAATCATGGTAGGCAACGAAATGACGGCTCATCTTCCATTTTTTTTTTCTAAAATACGGTTCACCTTCCATTTTTGTTATCTCCTTCTAAATCACGCGGAGGGGTGTTAATTTGAGCTGATCACATCAAACATCAGTCCTCGTACCTGCCAGACTGAAAATACCGTGCACAAAATCAGACATTACAGTTTGATGACAAGCGCAACAGAATATAATTATTTTAACAAATCTGCTATCCAGAATGTGCGTAATTGGAGTAGCCATCTGGGTCAAGGTTTCAGTTATGGATCGAACCAGAGACACCGGTCTCATTAAAAAAAAAAACACGAAAACCAATGAAAAATTGCTCCAAATTTTAAAATTAAAACTTGAATGAAATTGTTTCAAAACGGTACAGTAAACTGGTCAGTTTTTTTTTGGCTTGCATCTGGTTTTACCGATTTCTCGATTCACTGGTTTTGAACTTTAAAAATTTGACATATATTGGTTTCACCGGCTTATCTTTGGTTTACCTTTATTGAATGTTTTTACTGGTTTTGAAATTTCAAAAATTTTAAATTTTTAAATTTTGAAAAAAAAACTAACTGATTTTCAACGGTTTTGTAAACTTTGATCCATGTCAACTATCTTAAGACCAAGATTAGTAAGTTATCATCCCATCAACCATCAGAATGCATAAATACAAGTGAGCACATCGCTGAGATCATCCAAAAGAAAATTGAAACAAGAATATAAGACATGATTTGGTCTAGCAGCCAGAAATTCCATTATAATCAATTATGATTTGGTTGCAGTAGTATACTTCTATTTGAGAAAAATCAATACGTAACACCTAGGTTTCTAATCACCTAGGCATCCTAAACTAAGCTCCGTGTGTCTGCTAGTAAAGAACAGAAATGCACAAAAGCACCGAATAAAATACGCCCTTGTTCGATTTGCGTTGTCGAGTTCTTGGCACGGATAGTCAGCAATGGCATTGTCATTTTTTTCAGTTTTATAACCACTCATGGGATGGGACTGGAGGGATCAATAGGGGATGCATTCAGTGACTAGTACGTGTTGCAATTTTTTTATCTGCATGGGATTGCTTGAACAATGTGGGGTCGGAGTTTCAAACACTAGGCAACTTTTTACATGCCTAGTTGCATCCGGGATGAACATTACACTAGACAGAAATCCTATTTTTGGTCAATTCCTCGAATCTAATGTAGGGTTACCACACGCAAATGGCTCATCATCAACTGGTTGCAAGCATCAGCGATGCTTCTGCTTGCCTTCAACCGATCAGGTGATTGACCATCCTCGTTCTAATGCTCCGCTGACAGGAAAACTGGCCGTCAATCCTTCAGCTAGCAGTGTGGATCGAACTTCCACTCCAAATCTGCTTGGTTGACTCCCTCCAGCTTATTGATCTCCGCTCCGTCATGGCTTTCCTGAAGATGAAAGTTGGGGTTGCGCGTATGTCGAATTCTGTAAGCAGTTCCTAAGAGCAACCATAGCGTGTATTACCGTGGTCGGCATTAGAGGTGGGCCCCTGTCAGGCAGCAGTAGATATGAACACACTACTGGAAATTACAATGTTCCCTGCCGTTGAAAATCATAGGAAACAACTCTTAAATCAGACATTCCCCTACAAAATAGCGTAGGGAAAGAAGCGCAGAGAAAAGTTCGTGGGGAAAGAACGTATGCCCTACGCGGTTTTGCACTTTTGTAGGGAACAAATCTTCCCCTACCATACCGAATTTGTTGGGAACCACTGATCTACGTGGCTGGTCACTCTGACGTGTAAAGTTGTTTTCTCTACGAGTTCAGAATGGAAGGGAACTATTTCCCTACAAAACTTTCGCTGATGTCTAAAGCAACTTTCCCTACGAATTTACAGTGGAAGGGAAAATGTTTCCCTACAAAAAAATATGCACGCTGACACTTTTTAAAACCAGTACTTTTAAACAAATTTACTGTAAACTAATACAAATCTGGAATCTCCACAACAAGATTGACTCAGAAAGGATAATACATCAAGATAACAGTGGTATTCCAAGATAACATTGAATGATC
Source organism: Zoysia matrella (assembly GCA_001602295.1). Classification (NCBI taxonomy): domain Eukaryota; kingdom Viridiplantae; phylum Streptophyta; class Magnoliopsida; order Poales; family Poaceae; genus Zoysia; species Zoysia matrella. Next base: position 219,037 of record BCLG01000069.1, read on the forward strand.
ATCAAATAATTAAAAGGGTATGACATATCAAATTACATCCACAATTTGACTTACGTTATCTATCCGTAAGTGCAGCGACATTTAAAATATTTTTAAACATCACAGCTATTCCAATGATTTGTAACCATCATCCCTATCCCAAAATATGGCCTGCTATCAGATCTATCTCAAAATACATGTAACTAATAGAAGTTTGGAGAAAAGAACAGCTTTAAAACTACAAGCAAAGCTCCCATCCAATCCACCTCAATCTGCTCTTCAACATCTCAACAAGGAGGAAGTTCATCATTCAAATCAGCACAAAAGCTTGCACCATTCGCCGTTCCATTTTCATATGTATCAAAAACTACTCGAGCAGTTCTTTCAAGTGTTTTCATAGGATTATTCATTCCAATAGCTGAACCAAAAGTATCGGCCTACAAGTGCACATAAAGATTAAAGTAGAACTATTATATAAATGCATTCCATTCTCATACGCATCAAAAGTTTGTTGTACAAATGTGCAAGATACATATATTATTTGGACATGCATAAATAGATGGTGAAACAGGATGTGCTAGAGAGGTTGAGATAGCATGCACAAAGAGACCGAACCAGCTCGTGCATGACAAGCCAAACCAGCTTGAGGATGAGACCGACACGGCCGTGCCAAAACATGGTGTTGACGCCGAAATCAGGTCCGGACCAACACACCGCTCGCACGTCCGTGTGCGAGAATACCGACGTTTCTTCAATGTTGGGTTTGGTGCAGCATCTTAGATAATCTCGCCTTGAGAGGGATCCCGTCGGAGGAGGATCGTCTTAGGGATGATCCGGGCTCCGTCAAACCAGCCAGATCGCCAGGACGAAGGAAAAACAGCATGAGGGTCGAGTAAAGGAATTAGGGTTTGAAAAAGAATGAAAAATATAAGGTAAAATGTTTTGATCGATTGGGATGATCCTCAATCGGGGCCTCTGTTTTATAGAGAAGGGATGGTCTTATCTCGTAGGGCAACTAATCCCACAAGTTAGGAAAGAAATTAGAATCAATCTACTAAAAACTTTCCTAAATCAGCATTATCGGAGTCTCCGATAAACTGTCGGAGGTTTTGTCGTGTAATTTCGGGAACCTAAGAGGGCTCACTGGATACTCTAGCAACGTGCCGGACACTTCGGTAGGCTATATGCTCGAACCCGAGAGGGCTTATCGGACCCTCCGGTGGGCCAAGTGTCCAAACCCGAGAGGGCTCATCGGACACTCCAGCAATGTGCTGGACACTCCGGTGGGCTAAATGCTCGAACCCGAGAGGGCTCACCGAACACTCCAGCAACATGCCGGATACTCCGGTGGCCCTGTGATTTTGGGTGTCAACATATGCCCCCTGTTTTTTGGTGAAGTTCCTACACCATAAAACATTTAAGCACCCAAAAACCTCTAAGGGCGATGGTTTTCTTGACTTGTCGGCCATTATATTCAACTTTGGCGACGATATTCTTTTCACATCGGCCACTTTTCTCTTACGCTTCTTGCCATACATTTGGATGATACTTTTTCAAGTATCGGCCGTTAAGGGCCCTAGGTAATGATTCTTCGCGAACGTCTTCCAATATGTATGTGTTTCCAGCGATGACTTTCTCTATTCGGTATGGCCCTTCCCAACTAGAAGACCATTTTCCGAATTTATTGTCTCTTGAGCCTACGGGCAGAATAGTTTTCCAAACCAATTCGCCCACCTGAAATGTTTTGACTTTCACCTTCTTATTGTAGGCTCTAGCAACTCTAGCCTTGTCTATCTCAATTTCTTTAAAGATATTCAAACATTTATCGGTGACTTCATCGATATTGTCTAGCATTAGAGTTCTATACTCATCAGTCGATAAATCATTTTGTTTGGCTAACCTTAGAGCTCTTAGATTTACCTCGACGGGTAAAATGGCCTCTTGTCCATACACAAGTTCATAGGGCGTTACCTTAGTTGCCCCATGCCTAGATATCCAGTGAGCCCACAATGCTTTCGATAAGACTTAATGCCATCTCTTGAGATTGTTCTCTATCTTTTTCTTAATGAGTTTAATCAATGTTTTGTTACTAGACTCAACCTGACCATTGGCCTAAGCATAATATGGAGATGAATTGAATATCTTAATTCCGTAGGATTCGACAAACTCTTTAACATGACCGAACGTAAACAAAGTACCCTGGTCAGTAGTCAAAGTTTGAGGTATACCGAATCTATGAATAATATGCTCGGTAAGAAACTCAATTACCTCTTTGTGCGTCATATTCTTGAGAGCCACCGCTTCAGTCCATTTGGTGAAGTAATTCGTCGCGACCAACACGAAACGATGTCCCTTCAAAGATGGAGGATGTATTTGCCCTATGAAGTCTAATCCCCATCCTCGAAATGGCCATGACTGCAGGTGCCAATTCCATGTTTCCAAATCTTTGGCACTCTTCGCATCCTTTGTAGTAGCGATAGCAATCGGCAATCATGGTTGGCCAATAGAATCCGGCCCTTCTTAACAACTATTTCATTTTTAGAGCCGATTGATGTATACCACAAATGCTCTCATGAACTTCCCCCATAACTACCCTAGCCTCTTCATCACCCAAACATTTCAAAAGAAAATCATCTCCCGTTCGGTGATATAAGTCACTATCGATCAGAGTATACTTAAAAGCCACATGCCGACCTTTTCTATCTACACTTTGGGTTGGGCTACGAACGTATGAAATTATGAGTGACCTTCAATCAAGTGATTCGGTACTATCAGGGTTTGACGTGTTAGTTTTCGAACGGTCTAATTCCAACACCTCAAGCATCGGTTTCTTATTGACTGAAAATCTACCATTACTAACATTGTAACCCGATGCTTGTTGAGCCAACTCATTGGTTTCACTGTTTTCTATCTGAGGCACATGATGTATGTTGAACTAATCCATTCTTCTAATGATGTTGGCATTCAATGATTCGTCTAAGCATTGAAAATTTACAGAAATTTGTTGCACTACTAACAACGAATCACCGAAAGCCTCCACATGTTTAACCCTCATAGACTCCAACATCTCTAAACCGAACAACAATGCTTCATATTCGGCTTGGATATTAGTGCAATCATACTCTAATCGGTTTGAGAATTCAAAGTGTGCATCATGAGAAGATACTAAAACCACACCAACACTTTGATCCTCTTTACAAACCGATCCATCAAAAATATAACTTTCAAGGGGTAAAAGTACCATAAGCAACATCTAGATCATGTTCTAAATCAATCTGATGTTTAACAATAAAATTAGCAACAATTTGGCCTTTCATGGATTTCAACGATTCATAAGCCAAATCATATTCAATCAACGCATAAGCCCATTTATCAAGTCTACCACTAGAAATCAGCCTATGCAACATATGTCTCAACTTGGTGCAAGCATGGTAAAAAAAAGCATAGTTTTTCAATGAGAGTGTACCTTGTTTTCGCATCCACCAGCCGTCGGCTCACATAAGTGATCACGTACTCCTTTCTTTAGGCTTCTTGTGTCAAAATAAACATCATCTTCCGCCGCTACATAGAGACGGAAAGGGACTCCTCCCTTAGGCGTCCTAAGCACCGGTGGCGAAGACAAGTACTCTTTGATCTTCTCAAAAGCTTCTTGATGTTTTGCCCCCAAGTAAATTCGGCTTCATCTTTAGCCGAAGAATAGGAGTAAATGCATTAATCTTTTCCGACAAATTGGAAATGAATCGCCTTAAGTAATTCACTTTTTCTAAGAAGCTTTGCAACTCTCTCTCACATGTAGGCGCTTGCACGCTACTAATTGCTTTTATCTTCTTAGGATCCACCTCTATATCCTTTTCATTAATTATGAAGCCTAAAATTTTTTCGGCCGATACACCAAAAGCACAATTGAGCGGATTCATTTTCAAACCGAAACCACGCATTCGGTCCAAAGTGAGTTGCAAATCGGCCAAGTGAGAATCCAGAGCGGCCGATTTGATCACCACATCATCTATATAAACCTCTATGATGAAACCATGCAAATCATAAAAGATAAAGTTCATGACTCTTTCTTTGATATGTGGCACCCGTATTCTTTAACCCAAAAGTCATGACAACCACTCAAACAATCTTACAAAATTGAGACATCTAAAAGCAGTTTTAGACATATCCTCTTCGGCTTTGAAGATTTGGTTGTATCCCGCATTACCATCAAGAAAACTAATAACTCTATGGCCAAAAGCATCATTAATCAACATATCGGCTATGGGCATAGGATACTCATTTTTAGGAGTGGCCCTATTCAAATTTCTGAAATCAATGCAAACTCTAATCTTACCGGTGTTCTTCTTTTCCACCGGCACGATGTTGGATATCCACTCCGCACACCTGCATGGTCTTATAAATTTCGCATCAAGTAATCGATTAATTTCCTCTTTAATTCGATCATGCATATTTGGGTTAAACATCCTCATCGGTTGCTTAAAAGATCCAAAACTAGATTTTATTGGAAGCCGATGCTCAACTAGCTCGCGGCTCAACTCGGCATTTCATTATAAGACCATGCAAAACAGTCCATATATTTTTTTAGTAAACCTATTAACTTCACCTTATAATCGGCTTTCAAATTTTTATTAATATAAGTTGGTCTCGGATTATCATCACTGCCAAGGTTTACCTCCTCAAGAGGATCGACCGATATGAATCTTTGTCCTAACTTATCCATATCTTCTATTTTTTCGATAGTTTCGCACATATCATTCGTATTAGACCGATAGTGTTCTACTATCTTTTGCAACCAATCAAGATTAGAGTCTATTAAATCATATTATATATTTGAGCTGATTCTCCATCGGCTTTATATTGACCGATACAAAACCATCTCTAGTCACGCTAAGAAAATCATAATCCGTCAAGTCTAAACCGGTCAAGCACTTGACGGTGTCATGCGGCAAAGAAGATGATTCGACCATAGCAACACAAGCCGATGCATCCGCATAAACAACCTCTACATCATCACAATCCATTGTATCAAGAATTGGTGTAAGGTAGAAGGAACGCATCTATTGGTATGAATCCAAACACGCCCTAAGATCAAGCTATAACTACCGTGCACATCGGCAACAAAGAAAGCGGTAGCCATAGTCTTGCTTCCAACGGTGAGTTCCATAGAAACGATCCCCTTAGCCTCGACAGAGTCTCCTCCTCCCACATCGTTCAAAGTCATGTTGATCCAGATGAGCTCGTCATCGACTTTACCTAGCTTCTTAAACAAAGAATACGGCATTAGATTAACAATAGCATCGCCGTCTACAAGCATGCGAGAAATCGGTGAGCCATTAATATAACCTCTCACATAGAGGAGTTTCAAATGGTTCTCCGATTCCTCTGGCTTTTCAAAGATAGCACTTTTCTGCCTAAAGTCGAATTGTGCCGTAACTTCTTCCTCTATAAGCGAATAATTGGAAAGGGATAAGCAAATGGTGTTAATGTCCATACCTTCTCGAGGCGGTGTAGGCTCGTAGTTCAAGAGATCGTCGTCGTCGAACTCGGACATATCGATGTCTCCCTTGGGCGAGGACGTGTGGAGTCCTCTCCCAAAATGGCATCCACCAAACCAAGTGGCTTCGGAGTAGTCTTTGCTTCCTCCGTCACCGGTGGAGTAGGGGCCTCGGGCTCCTTAACCCTCCACTGCTAACCTTGAGGGACCATCGGCTTGATCTCGTTGAAGACCTCGCCCCTCTTTTTCTCCACCTCCTCTTCTCGTATCTTTCAGAGACGCAACCTTTGGAGCTTCCTCTAGGTGAACACCACCTCGGTTGCGTGTACTTAGAGGAGCTCTTGTTGCTACTAGCTTCATGGTCATAGGAGGCCTTTTCGACTGGATCGTCCAAAGTGATCGGCCCCGTGAAGACATCCCTTATTTTGATATTGGTTGTGCCGATTTTCACATCATCTACGGATGCACTCTCTTGATGAACAATGGAGGAGAGAGCATTCGTTACCTTGATTCGGGCGTCACTCTTGCTTAGGCGCAGTGGTGGAACTCGATCCTTGATTCTTGATCGGTCGAGATTTCGTTCGATCCGGAGTAGAGTTGGAGAACCTTGTGAAGACATCTCCTCTCGGTCTGTTCCACCTCGAATGAAATGGAGGGTATGGCATCGGTGGCATGGGCATCGGTGGCACTGGCATCTATGATCCCATGTTTAGATGCCACACAAGGAACGGCGGGCAAGGCATATGATGGAACCATGGTGGCGGCACTCCGAAGCTATGTGGACGAAAAGGAGGAGGAGGCCCGTGCACATTCACGGTTGGCCTCATCTCCTTCCTAGGTGAGCTGCCTCTCTAAGGTGGTGATCTTGATCGCTTCATAGACCGATTATTCAAATCGGTCTTATGATTCTTGTACTTAGCCATGAGCCGGTCGAAGGTGCTTTTAGGCCTCATCTTCCGATCCGTGGCTTTGCCTTAATTTACCTTCCGCTTGCCCACTTCAGGACTCTTCGGCTTTATCATCTTGGGCTGTGGAGCTTGCCCCCCGAGTCTAAAGTCTTGGATGGTGACTTTTAGAGACTCTTGACCATCGGAGTACTTCTCAAGCACCACCTTCCTTGAGGCACCCTTCTCACTTGGAGAAAAAGGCATCTCATCCCCGATGATCACGTTCTTCCGTTTGGTTGTATCGATTTGATGAGGCCGAATCAACACCATGGGGTTGAGCTCTAGAGTGTTGACGGGGAAAGGGTGCTTGTGGATCTGCATCTCCTTAAGACTCAATCGTCCCTCATTAAGGGCTGATTGGATCTGTCGATAGAAAACAATGCAATCATTAGTAGCATGAGAATAAGAGTTATGCCATTTACAATATGCCTTACGCTTAATCTCATCCACCGAAGGTAAAATATATGCGACCTTAATGTATCTACCCTTGTGCAGCTCATCAAATATTTTATCACATTTGGATACATCAAAGGTGTATTTCACATTATCTTTCTAATTTTTGTGAACCGGTTTGAGCGAATCACAATCAAATGATTTGGCCTTAGAAGGCCAAACGAACTCGACAACCAATGTCATTGGAATCATCATCGGAGCTATTCGAATCACATTCCATGATGTGCACGCAACGACGGGTCTTGTAGTCATGCTTTATTTCTTTGTTTCGGCTTTCTTGATCTGAAGCCCTTTGTTGGAGGTGGGTGAGTGTAAGAAAATCATACCCCTCCAACTTTTCTCTAAGATGCGACCGTAAACAGCTAAAAGCTAAGTCGGCTAAATCTTTTTCAGAAATTGTTAAATTAAAGTATCGGTTCTTAATATCTCTAATCCGTCGAAGATAGTCAACGACGGGTTCCTCTTTTCCTTACCGAACCGATATCAAGTGTGACAACTTCAATTCATTGTCCTCGGAGTAAAAATGACCATTAAATTTACGCTCTAACGACTCCCATGTGGAAATAGAGCCCGGAGACAATGATAAAAACCAAGAGTAAGCGGTTTCGGTTAGTGATAAAGAAAACAACAGTACTTTCAAAGCTTCACTAAAACTTGCTTCTCTTAGTTGCGCTATGTATTGACTAATGTGTTCTCAATTGGTTTTGCTATCTTCGCCATTGAATTTGACGAAGTCGGGAACATGCCATCCAACGAGATACGGGACCGAATCAAAATACATGGGGTATGACTTTTGATAAATTTGGTCTCTCCCCTTAAGGTCTACCCCAAGCGTTTCGCGAAATTATTTGTTTAAATCCTCCTTAATGCACGTTATACACTCCTCTATGTTATACCTGGCCAACGGGCCACGGCACGGTCCCGCCCGGGCTCGGGCCAACTCTAAGCTGGCCCGACATGGCTCGCTTAGCTCATCGGGCCGGGCCGTGCTGGCCCGTGGGCTGACCATTCAGGCCCAGACACGGACCGGGCCGTGCTTTCGAGCTCGTTGGGCCGTGTCAGGCCCGGTCGGCCCAAAGCACGAGAAAAAATAATTTTTATTTTTTTGAGATATTACTAAAAAATTAATTATATAATATAGAAAAATATAAATTTTAAACATAAATAAGTCAAATTACATATATTTTAATATTAAATTTCAATAAAATAATAAACGAGCCGTGCCGGGCCAGCCCGACCAGGCTAAACAGGCCCGAGAACAGGCCTGATCGGGCCGGCCCAGCGGGCCTGCGGCCAAGCCCAC
>BCLG01000069.1:227418-260938 GCA_001602295.1 Zoysia matrella
GGCCCGGCCCAGTTGGCCAGCTATACTCTATGTTGGCAATGGGTGGCCTAGTGGACGCGACCGGTGATGAAGGGTGTAGTCTTGTTTTCATAGCACTAAATAATTCATTAAGAACGGGGCTATGAGGGATACCCGTACCGCTTGGTGAGATAGGTAGTGTACTATATGCAACGGTACGATAAAGAGGAACAAATGTAGCCAATTCATTCAATCAGCTCGTAGTCGAATTGGGGATGCTAGTAATTGTCTCTACGCTAGCGGGAGACACTACCAAAGCGTTAGTTTGCACATGAGAGAAAAAACTAGATTGTTCACTAAACGAGTTCAACGGCATGCCATACGGAGGTTGTTCTATACTAGAAGTAGTGAACGCCCATGTACTAGCAGGAGACCTACATGCGTAATATGAGACGATAATGCAATACAAACATACTTAGATTTAGACATGTTCTCTTGAATCATGTATTACATATCGTTCGGTAAGACCTTTTTTATGTCAGCAAAATAATATGAAGGTTTTTAAAGTAACAGGAGAGTGCGAAGATGTTCTTATATTGGCAGCATCCATCGCCGCGTCGTCGTCGATGACCGAAAGAATAGGCTTCTTCACTTGATAGATCGCGCCTTGGCGGTCCTTCTTGAAACACGCCAAGTACTCTTGCAGCTCCCGCTCGTCGCGCACCTTGCGAGCCTACTCGAGCAACTCCTCCAAGGACGGCACGACGATGTTCGTCGTGGAGATCTCGAAATTCATGGTGGAAAACAACGACTCGGTTTGTGCAACCGAAATCACTCATTCCTCAACGGAGTCGCCAAAAAGTGTGTTGACACCGAAATCGGGTCTAGGCCAACACACCGCTCGCACGTCTGTGTTCAGAAACATTATTTCAATGCCGAATTTGGGGCAGCACCTAGATAATCCCATCTCGAGAGAGACCCGTCGGAGGAAGATCGTATTAGAGATGATCTGGGCTCAGTCAGGCCAGTCAGATCGTCTTCAAACGTCGTCGCGACGAAGAAAGAACAGCATGAGGGTCGAGTAAGGGGATTAGTGTTTGGAGAAAAACGAAAAGTGTAAGACAAAATGTTTTTATCGATTGAGATGATTCTCAGCCGGCCATGAGCCTCTGTTTTATAGAGGAGGGATGGTCTTATTCTGCAGGACAACTAAACCTACGAGTTAGGAAAGAAATTAGAATCAATCTGCTGAAAACTTTTCTAAATCAGCATTATCAGAGTCTTCGGTAAAGTGCCGAACACTGCGGTGACCGGAGTCTCAGGTAACATGTCTAAGGTTCCGTCGTGTAATTCCGGTAACCCGAAAGGGCTCACCGGATACTCAGCCAATGTGTCGGAAACACCGGTGTGCTAAATGCTCGAACCTAAGAGGGTTCATCGAACCCTCCGGCAGCGTGCCGGACACCTCGGTGGGTCAAGTGCTCGAACCTGAGAGAGCTCACCGGACACTATGACAACGTGCTGTACACTCCGTTGGTCAAGTGTCTAAACCCGAGAGGGCTCATTAGACGCTTCGGCAACATGCCGAACACTCTGATGTACTAAGTGCTGGAATCTGAAAGAACTTATCGAACATTCCGACAACGTGCCAGATATTTAGGTGGACCGTGATTTTTGGTGTCACGCATGGTTTCATCCCGTTTGGTCTCTCTGGAGCGACGGACCGGAGCATCACAATTCACACGCGTCGGCGGCGCAGGACGTGGAGCCCAGGTAGGCACAGCTACGCAGCCCCGGCTGCCAGCTTCGGCCCGCGCCTGGTGCCTTCTAAGTTCTCTCCTCCGGATAACCACCACGCATGCGCGCGCGCGCCACCACCTTACTTGCGTGTCGCGCATCCCGCGCCCTTCTGCACACGCGTCGTGCGGCGCGAACATCGAGCGGCCCTGCCGTCGTCCGCGTCGGCGCCTGGCCTCGAGCCGCGCCGCTTCCGTCGCGGCTATAAAAGGGCGGGCGCCCGGCTCATCCAGTTTGTCATCGAGCATACACAACGACCACTTGCTACAGGCCACACAATTAATCATCCCAGAATACTTAGAAGGCTAGTAGTGAGAGTGAGAGAGCTCAGTTGATCGGCATGGCGTCCGGGCAGCAGACCAGGCAGGAGCTGGACCGCAAGGCCCGCGAGGGCGAGACCGTCATCCCCGGTGGCACGGGCGGCAAGAGCCTGGAGGCCCAGCAGAACCTCGCGGAAGGTCTGCTGCTTGCCGCGTCCACCGATTTACCCAGACTACTCGCGGTGACATGAACTTTATTTTGCCTGGCTCACTAACTGAAAACATCGGTCTCGCTTGCATTGTTGAACCTGTGCAGGTCGCAGCCGCGGCGGGCAGACCCGGAAGGAGCAGCTGGGGCAGGAGGGGTACAGCGAGATGGGAAAGAAGGGCGGGCTAAGCTCCACGGGCGAGTCCGGCGGCGAGCGCGCCGAACGGGAGGGCGTCGACATCGACGAGTCCAAGTTCACCACCAAGACCTAGAAAGATGCTGCATGCGAGCAGCATCCGTACCGTACGTGTGCTCCGCCCTATAGCTGCGTACACGTACTCCTAGCTGGCTGTTATATTAGGTTACTGTACTAGTGGTATAGGCTGGTAGCCCTTTTGCTGTCTTCTCGTTGTGGCGTGCAGGGAGAGATCTAGGAGCGTAGTCTTGTGTGCCCTCAATAATAATGTACGAGCACGGCGTGTTAGTGTACGTGTATCGTAGCTTAGCTCTAATATTCCAGTACTGGGCGTGCTTGCTTCAGGCTTTGTCCTTTCACCAGCCTGGGTTCGTGCTCCATGCGCCGTGCCTGCATGTGTGCGACAGGCCGTACGTGTTGCATGGTTTAGCAGCAGCAAGCAACTATAATGCCTGTATCAGCTTATGGCAGTGCATGCTTTGTAGTTTGTGCTATCTAGGTTCCCTTCTGGTAATGAGAAACGTTCCTCTGAATTGGCTGGTTTTCGATCTGTTATGCTCGTTTTTAATAGTCGGCGGTTCAGTGATCGCTTTCCCTACGAATGTGCCATGCACATACGCGCCCATCCATCTGGGACATAAGACTCGGGTGCTGGTCTTTTAACCCGACTCCCGTTTTCTTACCATCTCCAAAGAATCGCACGCTACGGCCACGGCCATACGCGCAGGCGGCCGGAACAAGCCACCGCATCCGCTGGCAGCGAGGCCACGCAACACCTCGCCGTCGCCACGGACGTGAACTCAAGAGGGACGTGGGGTGGGCGTCGGGGACGCGGATGAAGCCGCGCGAACAGCCACGAGGATTTGGTCGTTGATGTGCGGGGATAGCTCAACGGCACTACGTGCGGGCTCTCGCGACGAGCTGCGGAGCTCGGCGACGCAAGGAGGTCGACCGATTCGATGCGTGGGCACGATGTGCCGGGCAGCCGGTGAAAATGTTGAACACCCCCCCCCCCCTATCTCCATGCCAGGATCTTTTGCACTGTTCTTATCCCAGTACGTGTTAAGGGGATTCATATCCTGTGTCTTAGCTTTTCTATGGTAAACTTTGCTATACTTGACATAAATCAACACTCTATGATTTAAAATCATTTCTTACCTAAATTAATGTGATGAGTGACTAAATTGATGTGATGTATGGCCTATGAATCATACACTTATTATTCAATGTTGATTCTATAATAAATGGTTAAGATCAAGTATGGCAAAATTTATCATTCTAAGAGAAAAGGAAAAGGCAGAATTTAAGATCATTTCTCATCTAAATTGATGTGATGAGTGGCTAAATTGATGTGATGTGTGGCTCATAAATCATACAGTTATTACTCGACGTTGATTCTATAATAAATGGTTAAAATCAAGTATGGCAAAGTTTACCATTCAAGAGAAAAGGCTGAGGATATGAATCCGTGTTAAGGTCTTGATTGGAATGGAGGGAGATCGTAGGAATTTTTTGTAGGAACGGTTTTCACAGCAAAGGAATAGATGGAGAAATTTGGAATGAAATTCATAGCATAATCAACGCTCCATGATTTAAGATCATTTCTTACTTAAATTGATGTGATGAGTGGCTAAATTGATGTGATGTGGCGTTTCCTTTCCGGAGAAAAGGGAAGAAGGAATGGCCATTTCACAGGAACTAAAAAATCCAATCTGATCTCAGGAATCACTGGCTCGCTCGCACGTCGCTGATAGGAAGAGCTAAAGTTTCCTCTATTTCCATTCTTACATTCCAAACACATTTCTCTGTTCTTTTTCACTTTTTCGATTCTTATATTTTTTTCTCATTCTTATATTTTTATTTGTTCCTGTATTTTTCATTCTTCTGATTTTGTTCCTGTATTTTTCATTATTCCGTTTCAAACGGGGTCTAAGAGATTTTGTGTGCGACGCTGCTCTCGGAGGTCTCGGTTTGTATTGGTTTTCTTGCCCGGTGTGTTGCTGCATCAACTTGTTAGACGCGCGCCATGGTCACCGTCAAAGCACCACATCACGCGCCATGCCTGGTGGTGGATCGCCGAGTCCCGTCGTGGCGGGCTCTGACTTCTGAGTATGCTCCACGGCGTCGTGTTGCTTCGTGAGCTAGGCATGCGAAAACGGTTAGGCTATTTTCCGACAAGGGCTGTTAAACAATCGAGCGGTTTGAATAAAATATGATGAACTAAAATCGGTTAGTCGGGTAGTTTGGACAGTTTTCCAACCGGTTTATACCGTTAGCCCATAGGGTCGTGTAGCACCGGCCTAACCACTGCTCATGATGATTCAAAGAAACCATAAACCATCACTCGTCTCAGTTAACATTAAATAAATATTCAAAAAAATTTAATATAGTTTCTAATTAAGAATGGCGGTTGAGAGTGGAACAATGAAGGTACAAATTTTGTACCTCTAAAAAATATTGAAAGATAAGTTTTAGTTTAATAGTGAACTAAACTTCTTGCCATATCGATAACAATTAAAAACTGAGAAAGTATATATAAATTGGTCATAATTCAATACAGGCTGCTTCGTGGGATGTCAGTCCAAATATGCTGGGGGTTCGAGTCGTGGCGTTAAGGTTAGGTTCAAATGGGTTTTCTTATTAGGTTTAAAATGGAATAACTTTGGACGGATCACAATGCAGAGACAACAGTTTGGGTTGGCCTAGTTTTGTAAATTAAGCTCTTTGTATAGACGACGGCGTAGGTTGATCAAAAGCATCTTCAACAACTACTTGTAATAGATACTCTCAATAGCTTGTGTGTAAAAGATTTTTGGGCCTGTACATGTCAGCAGTCAAATCACAAATGCAAGCACAAATTCAAGCCGGTGCGAACAAAATCTTAGCAAAAATACAAAATGTCAGCCATCCAAGGTACGATACCAAACAATCTTTTTTATTTCACATATGGAGCAGTAGCACATACACATGGCAGCGTCACACTCGAGAGCGGCTCTCGCCGCGGATTACTGAAACAGGGCTAGGACGCTAGTCGACTGCCTTGCCGGCGTCGGCGAGCGTGCGAGAAGGAGACGCTGCGCAAGCAGGCACACCGTACACGTGCTAGGGCCGGAGTCGTGATATCGGGAGCACCAACCTACGGAGGTAGTATCTTCGTTCTAAAATATAATTATTTTTAGATTTAAATAAGTGAAATATTTTTAATTTTTACTAATAATATTAAAAAAATTATATAATTTTTAATATAAAAAATAATTTTTATGAAAGCTTATTTTATAATAAATTCTAAAAATATATTTTTTATATGATAAAATATTAATATTAATTATAGATTATCAATGGTCAAAGTGATAAAAATTTGAGTTTGACTAATTGTAGAAATGCTTATATTTTGAAACGGAGGGAGTACTACGTTTTACATTTGGGTAATAAGTGAGTACCATTTTAGATCCTGTTCGGTAGCATGAATTGAAAAGGAATGGAAGGGGAATGAAGAAGATTAAATTTTGATCTAGTTTGTGAGGGATTGAATCCTCTCCATTCCATGTCTTTAGATCCTGTTTGGTTAGCATGGATTGAGAAAGAGTGGAAGGGGAATGAAGAAGATTAAATTTTGATCTAGTTTGTGAGAGATTGAATCCTCTCCATTTTATATCTGTCTTTGTCAAATTCTGGTTGAAAGAAAGATTAAATGAACATACTTTTAGATGGCTACGAAAGTTTAGAGTGAGTGTGAGAGAACTATTGGAGAGTGTGTTTTTTTTTTAAATCGAGAGTGATTTTTCTTAGTACAACTAAAAATATACTATATTTAATTAGAAAGAGAATTAGAGAATGTGTTTTAGACAAACACTTTTATTAACTACTAAATCCAGACAAATCGCTAAACACCAGACCGGTTCTAAAGCTATATGGTAGACATTAGAACACGCGCTCACCTATCGGCACTGCGCAAGCACCATGAGAACGAAGCTGTGTCCACTACCCTGTTACAGTCCTGTGGGCGGACCACCACCGAGCACGAGATAAAATCTTCTGCCATGTGAAATCAAATTTGCTTCAACAGACTCCCATCAACTTTGATCCAGTTCAGTCGATGTAATGATGCTCTAAAGCTGTAGTTATATTGTTACACAAGAGGAGGATGAGAAGGGTCCGGTCAATAGTATGCTGCTTCCACCGTTCAGCCCCATGCATGTACTCGAACAAACACGGACCAATCACGCCTGGAAAAATTTGGAACAGGAAACCGTCGAGACGAAGTGGCGACGGTCGTCGGTCGATCCGGTCCATACCTGCACACTCGCAAGCCGTGACCCAATCTGCAGTTCCATGTTCCATGCATGCATGGCTCCTCGGGCGTGAAGAGGACACGCGCGGCAATGCAGCCCGGCGCGGCACCAGCTAGCCTCGCCGCTACAGTGCCGTCGCGACTGCCACAGGCCGCCTCGCCCTCTCCCGTCCCGTCCCGTCAGCCGGCAGGATAACCCCGGCCGGCCGCTTGCACGGCCCGGGCACGCATGTCAGCGCGGCGCTCCTCGAGCTCGGGGACTCTCTCTCGCGGGCTCCCTATGCGCGCATGCACGCTTTCACGCTTCCACACGTGCGTACGTGTCGCCGCGCCGGTGGCCCCGCGCACACGCGTCGCGCCGCATGGGCGCCGAGGTGCTCCCACGTCGGCGGCTCGGCGGACACGTCGGCACGCGACGGCCGGCTCTTGGATGATGGCATGGCATAGCAGTTGCGCGACGCGCCGCCCCGTCCGCGGCTATAAAAGGACGCGCACGGCGCTCCTGCCCAACCATCACTGATCGAGCACACACCCTCGAGAAAGCACCGTCTGAAGTCGGCAACCACACACCCATACCCTCGTAGGAGTAAGCTTTTCGTGCGTTCGTCGTCGGCGAGATCAAGATGGCGTCCCGTCAGGAGAGCAGGGAGGAGCTGGACCGCAAGGCCAAGGAGGGAGAGACCGTCGTCCCAGGCGGCACCGGCGGCAAGAGCGTCGAGGCCCAGGAGCACCTCGCCGAAGGTAAAACTGTTCGCCGTCCACCTGTTCGCCATGGTTCAAGTAGTCTACGTACTCATAGACTCGCAATGCCATGTTTGCAGGGCGCAGCAAAGGTGGGCAAACCCGGAGTGAGCAGCTCGGCGAGGAAGGGTACAAGGAGCTGGGCAGCAAGGGTGGCCAGACGCGCAAGGAGCAGCTCGGGCACGAGGGGTACATGGAGATGGGCAGCAAGGGTGGCCAGACGCGCAAGGAGCAGCTCGGCCACGAGGGGTACCAGCAGATGGGCAGCATGGGCGGGGAGATCCGCAAGGAGCAGCTCGGCCACGAGGGGTACAAAGAGATGGGGAAGAAGGGCGGGCTCAGCACCAAGGATGAGTCAGGCGGCGAGCGCGCTGAGCGGGAGGGCATCGACATCGACGAGTCCAAGTTCACCACCAAGTCCTAGGCTTGCCGGCCTTCGCTGAAGGTGGTAATATGGTAGTAGTAGTACTGAATACCTTCGCTGAAGGGGGTAATATGGTAGTCGTAGTAGGACTGAATAATGTAAGTCGTGACACATCGTGCATGGTAGCAGGCAGCTGCTGTGTGCTTCGGGTTAGGTTATCAGTGTCAGTCGGTATGTGTCGCTTGATGTGGCTCGAGTGTGATCGCTGAGGCAGGTTTCTTCAGGCTTCATCATCCAAGTTTGGAAGCCTCTTTTGTTTCTGCGCGCGCCTCTGGGTTGTGCGTGCATGGTTATTTTGTAGCGTGCCTGCCTCAGGGTCTCTCTTAGCTCGAGTGACCCTTTGTATCCTTTGTTTGTTCCTCATCATGTGTAGCCGTGTAGCTGGATGTTTATCTGAAGTTCTCAATTGTGTCCTCCCATGATCGGTTTACATTTTTGAACTGTGCCTCAGGTGGCGATTGATTATGTGTAGTGCTATATATAGATGGATATAGACGCTACTGCCGTTGTTGTGCTAGCATCAGGCTTTCCACAATGTGATACATCCTCTCGATCAAAAACTGAGGATTCCGGAAATACCACAAAGCTAATTCGGCTATGCATCTGACCTGAGTCCTGATACTGCACTTAACTAATTAAGGTATTACCGAGCAAATCGGTAGTTTTACATTGCTTGCACTAAACAAGCAAACGAAGCTAAAACTGATCTGATCTAAGATAACTGCAGCTCTTTATGTTGCCTATGACAAAATCTAAATATCTGCATATTAGGAATCGAAGCGATCGAGTGGACCTCCTACGAACACCTCCATCATTGCTGCCTGCAAATGTAGAGGGCAGACTGAATGGCGGAAATAACTGATCGGCATGTGATAGCGCGCATGGTTTTCAACGATGCTTAAGCTTGCACTCATGGAGGGGCATCAAGGAGAGGCACGGGCATATCCGCTTATATGCTCATAATTAAGGGCGAGCAGTGCCTAGAGTTTCAAGTCATGAAACAGGAGACCATATATAAGTATAAAAACAGAATTAGCGGTATTTGGAATATTGTGCTGTTCAACGTTAGTGTCGTTTTAGAAAACATTATTATTGAACTGAAGACAACTAGCGGTTCTTATCTTAACGATAACCACGGAGAGTAGACCATTACCATTTGTGAGTTCAGAGAATCAATCAGTAAGGAACAACAGGAATGACGGAAGCATAAAAGAAGTGAACATGTTTTCAGCTTATTTTTCTGCCGCAGGCTCGGTCCTCCTGTGGCGGGAGCCAACCGCTACCCATGTACAGCAAGCGCCGCCATGCAAGAGTTTGGACCGCGATTCGAAAAATACGCAGTATATTACGTATAGGGGTGAAAACGAAACAGGAAAATTTCGCTCTGACCCCGAATCATATTTTGTTCCGATCGTTTTCGAAATTTTTAAAATTTATTTGGAATCAGAACGGAAATGAGCAGGAAGGGTTGGGAATCGGAATCGGAAATGATTTGAGTAATATTTCGATCATATTTTCGGTTATATTTGATTCGAAATAATACCATATTTGTTCTGAATTTGAGTAAATCGAACCGCCCACCTAATACAGCCCAAGGAGCCCAGCTAACAGGCAGCAGCCTCAGGCGCGGCCCACGCAGCACGCTCCATCGCACAAGGCTGCTGCTGCTCACGATCTCCAGGCCACTCGCTGGCTCTTTTTTTTTTTGTTTTGGTAATATTTTTCTTTAAGTAATGCATGTCAATGGTTATTAAAGTATATAGTTATCAAAATTCTGCATTGTCGATATATATTATCCTAATTAATGTCCATGAGACTCTGCATGTGAGACTGAGAGGTTGATATTTACATATTTCTGATTTCAAAAAAAAAAAGATATTTATATATTTCTGATTTGAATTATCATTTTCGACCGTTACCGATATATTTTCCGTTCCGATGTCATGAGCGAATTCTGAATATCTCGATTCTGTATTCTGAATCGGACTTCCCGTTTTAATTTCGGTTCGATAAGAAAATATGATAACGAAAACAATTTGGATGTTTTTCCGATCATTTTTTATCGTTTTCATCCCTAATTACGTGGTACTCTCTCTGTCCCTATTTAGTTATCGTTTTAGATGTGACCATAAAAATTAAAGACGGTGAAAAAGATAATATGCGTTAAAAAATAAAATAAAAATAGAAATATATTAAAAATAGAGAAATTACAAACGGTACCGGAAGAAAACCACCGAGACCGTATAGGCGGTCAAACGGTCAGTGCGGTCCATCCGATTCCCTGTACACCGACTCCCCCGAGTGAGAACTGAGAAGTGAGATCACCTGAGCCAGCTCGGTTGCTGTCCTTCTCGGTCTCGAGCACCGCGTAGACACGCGTGACTAGTGTGCATTGCAGAAGCCTTCGCGCCCCGCTCCCTCCCCCTGTCCGGAACACGCGCGCATGTGGCGCCTCGGGGGCATGGACACTACACGTTCCCTCGATTCGAAAAGCAGCGCCTACATGTCGCCGATGGGGAGGTCTCCCGCATACGCGTCGTTCGGGGAGGAGTCCCACGTACGTGGTCACGCCTCGGCTCCTGGCGTCCTGGGCGCCTGGCATGAGCTCCGACGCGCCTGTATGGACCGGGTATTTGTTACCTTTCGATAAAGTCTCAATCTTCTGTGACATTACTAATCACAAGAGGTTAGCAAACATCACATCACAAGCGATCAATCAACAAATCATAACAGAAGTATTAAACAAAAAACGAGAATAGAAACTTAATAAGTAATGCAAATTTATTAAAAAGTAATCCTTCAAAGAGGTCCATCGGCACGCAGGCTAGAATTATCTCATAATAAAAAGATCACTATCGAGAAATCCACAGAAAAGCAGCAACGGAAGCAACATCGTAACAGCGACAGCGAACCTCCTTCACACAGACACTCTTGAGTGAAGGAGCTGACTTCACGGTCCTTCGGAGACGTAGTCAAAGTCGAAGTTGTGAGAATCCTCTGAAAACAACAAATTAGAAAGCCGTGAGTACGAGTACTCAGCAAACCGCGTATTACCTAACAATAATGTATGCATGTAAATAGTTTCAAAGCTAAAGGCTGGCTCAAGTGCTAAATGTAAGTTTAAAACATTTCATTTTATTTTAAAGATGCAATAAATTTTAATTTAAAACAATCAAATTTTATTATTTTGCCCTACAGGGATCTCCGTTATCCCGGACGGGGGTTTATTTTAAATGCCTGTGTAATCTCCACACCCGGTCACAGCTCAAAGGCCATATTCTAAAACATTTTGAAATAGAGGTAGAGAGAAGAAAACAAAACTACTTAACGAGGTGCACAACTCAAGGGGTCCTTAAAAAAGACGTGACAATGCGTATTGATTATAACTCTGTAGAGTTTATGCACTTGGACCCACAAGAAGTGCCATCAGAAACTACCGTCGTAGTCCCGACGAACATACAAGACCCGTCTACAAGTTTTAAATGGCGTTACCCGTCCTTAAAGATAGAGATCCCAAGTGCCTACGCAATCGGGTTATGGAGCTGTGAAGAGTCTATCACTGATCAGGTGAGGTATCTCGATCTCATGTGGAGAGTCATAGCTTTACACCCCACAAAGACGTCACGGCCAACCCACGGAGAAACAACCAGTCTCGGCAAGCTTCAAGATCAAGCCACTACCCATAAAGGGTAACGTAGTGTGCATGGTTATCAACTCAGCGTACAAGGCTCGAAAGACTCAGTACTTAATTGCTGGGGCAGGCACTCTCTTCAACCTCAACACCAGCAACCAACAAGTCTCACGGAAAGATCTCAGCCCAGATCTTCCTGTTGTACCCGCCACAGGTACGCCTACAGGGATTTCCTAAAAGTACTCTAACTCTTCATACTTCATCCTGCCCCGTTAAATAGTTATGTATAGTTATTTGCAAAAGTCACATATTTGAATCACAGTTCAAAATCATTTAACACAAATTTTATTTTTATAGTGATAGGTGTGAGGTAAAATAAATACGACTAAGCATGGCTAAGCATAAAATAAAATAATCATTCTAAAGCAATCTTAAGTCTCATATTTTCTAGAACGATAAATAGGCAGGCTTGAGAATATTGCTAGCATATTTTAAAACAGTTGACATGAAAATTAGGGTTGCAAACAAAACATGCAATTTAAAATACTGGGTACAAGAGTGATCAAGGAACGCGGCTTGCCTGGCAGCTCAGGATCGTAGTCGAGATTCGAGTCGTTGAACTGAGCAGGCTCACGGTACTCTTCCTCCGGGTCACCAGCTAAACAACAACACGAACAGAGGTGAGACGCTAGGTACGCGACAATTTAAATTGAATAATTAAATCTAAATTTAAATTGTTAGACTAAACGTGCTCAAAACGTTCCCCGAAAAATTTTACACGACGTTCTCGACAAGACGAATTTAACAGAACAAACCAGGGAAACTTTGGAGACCAAATGGAGTTCTTCAAAAATCCCCGAAGATTAACCGATCAAAAAGAATTTCAAAAATTGAATGTTCTAAAATTTCTTCGATCCAATTACCGAACTTGGCCTCTTCCTAGCGCACACAAGTTACTGCACTCTCTCTAATCATGGCCTCAACAGCACGAACGACCCAGCCAGAATCCACTGATAACAACTGACCACAGCAGCGGCAAAACTAAAACGATTCTAACTAATCCAACAAAACGAAACGGGAGAGGCGATGATGATCACCAGGGGCTTGACGAAGAGATCGAGGTGCTAGACCGACGACTCGGTGACGGGCGGAGTCGCGAAGACGGCGCACTGGGCGTTGGTGGAGTGGATCGGCTCGAGAACTCATGTTGGGACGCGGGGCAGGGCGACGCTGACCGAGGAAACGAAGCAGGTAGGGCGCGCGCGGGCCAAGACGATGTCGCGCGGTCCGGATCGGTCGAAGCAGGCGAAGCCGGTCGGGTATGGCTGACGCGCGGGCGCGTGGGATCCAACCGGAGCGGAGGGCGGCGATCGGATCGAGGCGGGACAGGGACGCAAGGTGACGGGGTCTTGGCGCGGGGATCGGATTGGTGACGCAGGGCCTAAGTGGTTGACGAGCGGGTCGGAGGCGGCGGGGCGCGTAGGATCGGGCAGGGGTGCAGCCAACTGCTCGTCCAAACTTTTGCCACTGGCTTGGAAAGGAGTAAAGAAAAATGGGAATGAGAGGGGGGTTTTGTGAAAAAGGATAAGAAGGTCGGGGAATATATAGAGAAACTAATTAGGGAGGTTTGGAAATTAATTGGGGAAATTGGGAATTTAATCTGAGCCCAACAAAGCCCGTGAACTGAATTTAATCCGGCACTGGAAAATTAAAAAGGAGGAATTTCAGATTTGGACAGAACAATTTCGGGATAAATTCGGCACTTCGATTAATTTGAAAATTCGGGCTGTTACAGACTCTCCCCTTACAGAATCTCATCCTCGAGATCAAGAAGCAGACTCGAACAGGTAGGAAAACTCCTTCGTCAGACTTTCTTCCTTCTCTCAGGTAGCCTCTCGCTCGGTGTGGTTGCTCCATTGGACCTTGAGAAACTTGATCTTGTACCTCCTCGTCTTCTTGAATGCTTCATCAAGAATCTTCACAGGGTACTTCAAGTGCTCGAGCATGTCTAAATATCAAAAGCATCAGAGACAACTTGCTCCTCCGGCACTTGAAGACACTTCTTCAAGTGAGGGACGTGAAAAACAGGATGCTCGCCCGCTAACTCTGATGGCAAGTCCAACCTGTAAGCAAGCTCTCCAATCTTCCTTAGAATCCAAAAAGGACCAACAAATTTCGGAGCTAACTTTCCTCGGACATGAAAGCGACGCATGCCACGGAGAGGTGACACCTTGAGATATACCCAATCATCAACCTCAAAGGAAAGAGGCCTCCTTCTTTTATCCACATAACTCTTCTGACGGCTCTGAACAACCCGAAGATGCTCTTTGATCTTTTCAACCTTCTCTTCTGCGGCTTTGATAAAATCAGGACCGAAGAAAGACCTCTCACCAACCTCTGACCACATAAGCAGGGCACGTCATCTCCTACCATACAACACCTCAAAAGGTGACATCCCCAGACTAGCCTGAAAGCTGTTATTGTAAGAGAATTCCGCAAAAGAAAGACTGTCCTCCCAACTCTGCCCATAAGAGATCACACAAGCCCTCAATATATCCTCGTTCACACGCTCCGTCTGACCATCAGTCTGAGGGTGATAAGCTGAACCGTACACCAGGTGTGTACCCATAGCCTTATGCAAGCTCCTCCAGAATCTCGCGGTAAATTGAGGCCCACGATCTGACAGAATGCTCCTCGGTGCTCTATGCAACCTCACGATGTGATCAATGTACAACCTGGCCAACTGATCTCTCACAGGGATGAAATGAGCAGTCTTGGTCAAACGATCCACCACCACTAAAATAGCATTATAATGGCGAGACGTCATCGGCAAACCCGTGATGAAATCTATACTGATGTCATCCCACTTCCAAGAAGGGATCGACAAAGGCTTCAACAATCCAGCCGGTCTCTGATGTTCAGCCTTAACTCACCGGCAAACATCACACAAGGCAACATACTCAGCAATGTCTGCCTTCATGCCAAACCACCAGAAACGAGTCCTCAGATCCTCGAACATCTTGGTGCAGCCTGGATGGATAGAATACTTCGAATCATGAGCCTCTCTCAGAATGACATCCCACAACTCTGGCACTCTCGAAACACAGATACGGTCCTCAAACCACAAAGCACCCTGCTGATCCACTCTGGAACGAGGTGCCTTGCCTTTCCTCATCTTCTTCAAGATGAGCTGAATCTCCTGATCACGCCTCTGAGCTGACTTAATCTCCTCAATCAACAATGGCTGCAACCTGAGCTCGTGCAAGAAACCCTGAAGAACAATCTCAACTCCCAAACTAGTTAGATCTGCAAGAACCTTCGACTGCCTAGACATCAAAGAAGAACAATAAGCCTTGCGACTCAAAGCATCGGCTACCACATTGGCTTTACCCGGGTAATAGTTGATGCTAAGATCGTAATCCTTAATCAACTCAAGCCACCTCATCTGCCTCATGTTAAGCTCTGCCTGGGTGAAGATATACTTGAGACTCTTGTGGTCAGTGTAGATCTCACACCTGTTGCCGATCAAATAGTGCCTCTAAATCTTCGAAGCATGGACAACAGCCGCCAACTTCAGATCATGCGTCAGATAGTTCAACTCATGCTTCTTCAACTGCCTCGAAGCATAGCACACCACCTTCTTGTTCTGCATCAGCACACAACCCAAACCCTGACGAGAAGCATCACAGAAGACCTGGAAATCCTGATGAATATTCGGCAAGGTCAAAACAGGTGTAGATGTCAACCTCGTTTTCAGCTCCTAAAAACTCCTCTCATAAGCATCTGACCAAACAAACGACACCCCCGAGTCAACTCGGACATAGGCTTAGCAATCCTGGAGAAGTTCTCAATAAATCGGCGATAGTAACCTGCCAATCAAGAAAACTCCTCACCTCAGAGACTGACCTCGGTGACTCCCACTCCACAATAGCCTTGACCTTCTCGGGATCAACGGCAACTCCCTCAGCTGTGATAACATGACCCAGAAAAGCAACTTTCTCTAACCAAAACTTGCACTTGCTGAACTTGGCATGCAGCTAATGAGACTTCAACCTCTCAAGCACAACTCCCAGATGCTGCTCATGCTTTTTCGCTGACTTAGAGTTGACGAGGATATCGTCAATGAAAACCACCACGAACTTATCCAACTCAGCCATGAACACCTTGTTCATCATATTCATAAAGTAGGCAGGGGTATTAGTGAGTCCAAAAGAAACGACCAGAAACTCATAAGACCCATACCTCATCATGAACGAAGTCTTCACAATGTTGGAAGGACGAATCTTCATCTGGTGATACCCCGATCTCAAATCAATCGAGGAAAAAAACTACACGCCATTTAACTAATCAAACAAATCATCGATCCTCGGCAGAGGGTACTTGTTCTTTATCATCACCTCATTCAAAGAACAGTAGTCAAAGAACATGTGCATTGACCCATCCTTCTTCCTCACAAAAAGCACTGGGGCTCCCCATGGAGAAGCACTCGACCGAATAAACTCTTTACTCAAGAGCTCATCGATGTGCTCCTTAAGCAAAGCGAGCTCATCGATGTGCTCCTTAAGCAAAGCAAGCTCATCGGAAGACATCCGATATGGCCGCTTGGCAATCGGCGCGGTACCAGGTAGCAGATCGATCACAAACTCAACATCCCGATCTGGGGGGTATCCTGGTAGCTCATTTGGAAACACCTCTGGAAACTCACAAACAACTAAAATCTGCTCCGAGGACAACTCTTGCAAGCTGCAAACTGAAGGTGGAACTCTGGACGCTCTGGGGGCGCACTCCACTCGAACACCGTGGTGGTTAATCAACGACACAACCCTCTCAACACAGGTGATGACTCCCTTGTGCCTCGCCAGCCAATCCATTCCCAATATGACATCAATGTCACGCGAGAGAAGAACGATGAGATCGGCTAGGAAGACCACACCCTCAATCAAGATCCGAACTCTTCTACACTCAACACGACTCTTATAAACTCCAAGAGGTGAAGTGGTAAGTGTAGGTATGGCTAAGAGTGAGGTAGGGAGACTAGGTCTAGTCGCAAACGCCGACGACACAAACGAGTAAGTAGCCCCTGAATCCAGCAAAACTGTCACTAAGTGAGAGTGAACCAAGAACTCACCAACAACGACATCGGGTGCCTCTTGAGCCTCCTCCACAGAGATGTGGTTCAGGCGGCTACGCGTGACGCTCGGCTGAGCAGCGCCACGACTTACTGAACGCACTCCTCGACCTCCAGACTGGTGCGGTGGCCTAGCGAGAGTGGCAAACTGAGCACCACCTCCCCTAGGACCCAGCTGCTAACGCCTCGGGTACTAAAAAGCCTTGCGCCCCTCCTGACCACACTCAAAACAGTGAACCGAGGGCTGACCTGGTGTTGGATGGAAAGTGGGTTGCTGCTACTGCTGGAAAGCACCTCTCTGACTCTGAGGACCCTGTCGCTGAACTAAAATTGGAGCAGGAGCAGTGGATCGGCGAAGGTGGGCTGTCTCAATCCCTGCTGGAACGATCCGATGAAGCCCTGACGTTGAGAAGCCTCACGACTGGTTGCTTGACCAGCTGCCCTACTCTTCGCATCCCTGAACCGATCAAGCTTCTGAAGCGACACCAGGTACTATACTTATTTTTAATTATAAGTTAGTCCTGCGTAATGACAATTTTACGTTTAAACCCTTGAACTTTTTTGAAATTACATTTTAATCCTCAAATAATTTTGTAAATTACAGATATGTCCTCAGTATTTAATTATTAAATACAGGTTAGTCTCTGAACCTTATAAATGCTATAACTTTTGCACCGTAACTCCGATTTCAGTAAATAATATACCAAAACGATTGTATCGAAATAACCTATGCATTCATGACATGCTCATACTGATCTTGTTCTGTTTTGTCGCATTGATTGATTGTTTGTGTTCTCGTGCGATTGGTGACTTCGTGTCGGAGCCGCAGTTCGTCGAAGACTTCCAACAGCAGGAGTTCGAGACCGTCGACTTTTACTTCCAAGAGCAGCAAGGCAAGTGTCCTTGACCATCTTGTGCCTAAATTTCAAAATATCTATCTTGTAGTTGGCATGCTTGTGCTAAATTGACTGCGTACCTATTAATAGCAATACCCTAATTTCCACATTATGCCTTGTCGCCTTAGTTTACTTTACTGTTGGGTAGATCACATGCTTAACTTGTTACTGTCGGGTTGGGTGTATTTAAATGGATCATTATACATGCTTCACGAGGATTAATGGGAGATTAATAGTAACTTGGATAGTGATGATTTGGGCGATATGGTTAGTGTAGGACTGTGTGCAGGGTTACTGGCACTGTCCCTTGGTAAGTTATCTTCCCAAATCTAAGGACCGGTTCGTGGAGCGACCACCCATGTGTTCCCGTACAGCCACGATGCCAAGAATGGGCGCAGCCTGGCCTAGTAAGTGATGAAAACCAGTTCTGTGGGTGCCAAACAGTGGAGCGGGAAAAGCGGGTTACTCCTGGATCCGCCTGGAGAGAGATGTGTGGGGAAGGGAGGGTTACTCCCGGGAACCATTCGGCACAAGAGGGGGCCTCTCGGGTTTTCGGCTAGTGTCTAACGGGTGAAACCTTAGTGGGCACGTACAAGCTGGCGGAAGTCATGGAAAAGTATTGTAGTGATCTCTTGGCCCTCACACCAAAGGAAGTGTGCGAGTGCGACGGCACATGCATAATAGAGATTCTTTTTAGTCACCTGGCAACAGGGGATGAAATCACTACTCGTGAGGAAATTTGCACAACCTCTGCAGAGTGTGAAACTGTCATGACAGTCGTGCTCACGGTCATAAGCGTTGCATGGACCCTCACATGATTAGCGGAAATTGGTATGGGTTTGGTTTGGTAAATCACAGTGAGAGACTGTGATTTGGTTCTCTTATTGGTACTACTGTTTATAGGTGCGATGTCTTTGACTTAGTAAATAGGTGCTTAATAGGAAGTGTGTGTCTCTAATGTGTGCATTTATGCAATTAAACCCTATATTGCCTGTTTCCTTGATATTTGTCACATGTCATATACTTTTCACACTTGCTGAGTACATCCCGTACTCAACCTTGCCTTTATAATTGCTGCTCAGTAGAGGGAAAAGATTGGGAGAACATTGAAGACTCTTGAGCCGACGTCTAGGCGAGCTATTCGGTCAACTGCCTGTGGAGCCCAAGACGCTTTCATTTTGTTTCCGCTGTTTTTGTTTGTAATTCAATAAGACTCTTAGTCTATTTTTGTAATAGTTTAGTTATTCGAGACATTGTACTATTTACCATTAATGAAGTCACTTTATGTGTGAAACTTGTTCCTGGGCGCACATAGTGCAGTGCGGTGACC
The DNA here is from genome assembly GCA_001602295.1 of Zoysia matrella. Lineage (NCBI taxonomy): Eukaryota > Viridiplantae > Streptophyta > Magnoliopsida > Poales > Poaceae > Zoysia > Zoysia matrella. Next base: position 246,279 of record BCLG01000069.1, read on the forward strand.
ATGAGAAGGTTCTATTCGCAGCACATCAGTTGACTCGGGGTGCCGTAGATTGGTGGGATGCTTATTACGGTACTCATGCTAATGCCGCAGGCATCACCTGGAATGAGTTCAAAACCAACTTCCGCTATCACCATGTGCCAGCTGAAACCATCAGACTGAAGAAGGAGTTCCAGAATCTGAAGCAAGGTGGAATGTCAGTGAGTGAGTACCTCAACAAGTTCACTCAACTGTCAAGGTATGCCCCAGAGGATGTGAACACAGATGAGAAGAAGTAGGAGCTGTTTCTTGATGGCCTGAACCATGAACTCTAGTACCAGCTTATGAGCAATGATTACATGAACTTTCAAAAGCTGGTTGACAAAGCCCTTGTTCTTGAGAATAAGAAGACTGAGATTGAGCGGGAGGGCAAGAGGAAGATGTCATTCAATGGACAGACTTCTAATGCCAATGTTTGCCCTCGCATGATGCCACCACAGGGACCGATGTACCGTCTTCCGTATGCTGGGAAGCCACAGATGCAAACTCCACGCCCTAACTTTCAGATGCAGGTGCAGAAGCCAAACTTTCAAGCAGCTCGTCCCAATCCACCTCAGATGCCTCGTACTGAGAATCAGTCAGCACCTCGTCCTACAGTGCCAGCTCAGCAGAACAATAACAAGCCAGTTACTAGAGCTAATGCAGTCGGTGTTCGAGGGACATTCTTCAAGTGTGGTATGCCGGGACACTATGCTAACTACTGTCCGAACAAAGCTGCTACACCACCAGTGAGAAATGCTCAGAAGCCCAATCAGGGAAATAATCAAGGCCAGTCCAACTACATCTGTGGCAGGGTGAATCATGTGACCAGTGAAGAAGCGCAGCAAGCTCCAGAAGTTGCGATGGGTACGTTCCTTGCAAACTCTAAACCTGCTACAGTTTTATTTGATTCTAGAGCATCACATTAATTCATAGCATCAAGTTTTGTTGCAAAGTTTGGGATTCCTATAATTCTTATGACTCGCGCTATGCTGGTTAGTTCTCCTGGAGCAGAAATGAGGAGTAGGCACTTATGCACAAACGTAAGTTTGGAAATAAGAGGGTTAGTATTCATACAGCAGATCGCGACCAACCACCCAGGCTCTGATTTTGATCGACGTTCTCGGAAATCTACCCAACTAAATTGCACCAAATTTTGTCAGCAGGTGCACCTTGACGTCCTCTACAACATATCCAAAAATCATAACCATTGGAGTTCGGTAGCTTTCGAGATCTACATCGCAATGACTGCTGCTCCCTGATCTAGATCTGTTCAGAGCGTGGATCGGTAATCTGTTCCTTGTTTTCATCAATTTCGGCCATCCCCTTGATGAAACTCTTATACCATGTTGTGTTCCATCAGGAACGTGATTTATTCATCGACTATCACTGCAGAACAAATACCAGATCCAATTCATCGATCTGCTTTTCAGGTTAAATCTAGTTCAAGCTATCATGTCTCCATCGTGTTACAGAAAATTTCACATGTTTCTGTTCAAACACTTTCTTGAATCTTGCAGTCAATCATCGGGAACGCGCATGTCTTTGCAATGCTGTTTGTGCGCAGCCAGATGTGTTCCCTCCGTTCATCACTTGTTATCATCTAATACCTTGAAGTTTCCCTGCTGTAGTATAATCCTTTGTGAGTCCTTCAACCTTGTTATCACTCCATAATGACCTTTCAATATTGCATATGATTCTTAGTTTTGGTTGCTTGATTGTTTGGTTGTCGGTTGTTGCACGCTTAGACGAATACGCTTCGGATCCGCTTGCGAGGACTTCAAGAATCAGAACTCCAAGATCATTGAGCAGCAACACAATTACAAAGGCAAGTGTCCTTGACCATCTTGTGCCTATTTTATAAAATCTCTATCTTATATATTGCATGCTTGTGTCAAATTGAATGCGCGCCTACTATTAGGAATTCAACTAGTTTCCTTATTATGCCTTGTCGCCCTAGTTTACCTTTTTGTTGGATAGATTATATGCTAAGCTTGCTGTTGTCGGGATGGGTGATATTAACTTGAACTATTGTCATACTTGTTTCACGAGGATTAACAGGTGATTTAATAGTAACTTGGAGATGAGTGATTTGGGAGATATGGTTGGTGTAGGGCTGTGTGCGGGGTTACCGGCACTGTCCCTTGGTACGTTATCTTTCCAAATCTAAGGACTGGTTCGTGGAGCGACCACCCATGTGTTCCCGTACAGCCATGATGCCAAGAATGGGCGCAGCCTGGCGTAGTAAGTGATGAAAACCAGTTCTGTGTGTGCCAAACGGTGGAGCGAGAAAAGCGAGGTACGCCTGTATCTGCCTGGAGAGAGATGTGTAGGGAAGGGAGGGTTACTCCCGGGATCCATTCGGCACAAGAGGGGGCCTCTCGGGTTTTCGGTTAGTGCTCGACGGGTGAAACCTTAGTGGGCACGTACAAGCTGGTGGAAGTCATGGAAAAGCCTTGAAGTGATCTCTTGGCCCTCACACCAAAAGAAGTGTGCGAGTGCTCGGCCAGCACAGGCGTAATAGAGATTCTTTAGTCCACCTGGAAATAGGGGATGAAATCACTTCTCGTGGGGAATTGTGTACAACCTCTGCAGAGTTAAAACTGTCATGACAGCCGTGCTCACGGTCACGAGCATTGCATGGACCCTCACATGATTAGTGGGATTTTGGTATGGTTTGGTTGGTAAGCATAGTGGGAGACTGATTGGTTCTGATGTTGGTGCTGCAGCCGGATAGGCTGTAAGCATGTTGGTTTATAGGTGCGATGTCTTTCACTTAGTAAATAGGTGCTTAATAGAAAGTGTGTCTCTATTGTGTGTGTTTATGCAAAAGAACCCTATGTTGTCTTTGCCTTGTTTGTTACCACATGTCATCTTTTTCCACACTTGCTGAGTACATCCCGTACTTAACCTTGCCTTTATCAATGTTGCTCAGTAGAAAGCAAAGTTTAAGAGGACGTTGAAGACACAAGAGTGGAAGTTTAGGTTTGCCGTCTCTCCGGTCGACTGCCTGTGGAAGCTGCTTTACGCTTGGTTTTCTTTTCCGCTGCAATTCGGTAATCGTTTTAATTCTCTTTATTCGTGAAATTGTTCTGTTTTATCATTAATGAAGTCACTTTATGTGTGAAACTTGATTCCTGGGCACAGATAAAGGGTCACTTGGTTTTAGCCTTAAAACCGGGTGTGACATTGATCTTCAAAACCCGGTGGTTGCTCAACATATACTTCTTCCTTGATCGGACCGTTGAGGAAAGCGCTTTTCACATCCATTTGGAACAGCTTGAAACCATGGTGAGTAGCAAAGGCAATTAATATTGGAATTGACTCAAGTCTAGGTACAGGAGCGTAAGTTTCATCGAAATCCAAACCTTTGACTTGAGAGTATACTTTGGCCACCAATCTCGCCTTGTTTCTTACCACAACACCATCTTCATTTTGCTTGTTGTGAAAGACCCACTTGGTTCCAACAATATTTTACTTGGGTCGTTCCACAAGGGTCCAAACTTCATTTTTTGTTAAGTTGTTGAGCTCTTCTTACATAGCCAATATCCAGTTCGAATCATTTAGCGCTTCTTCCACCCTAAGAGGCTCAAGACAAGACACAAACGAGTAATGCTCACAAAAGTTTAGCTACACAAGATCTAATGATTACCCCCTTATCAATGTCACCAAGTATTTGCTCGATAGGGTGATCTCGTTGCACAGTTTGGTGTACTTGTGGATGTTGCACTTGTGGTCTTGTCCCTTCACTGTTTTTTTCAATGTGTTGATCATGAATTGGAAGCTTGTCACTTTGATCATCTTCATCATTTACTACTTGTGGTGCTTCTTCACTTGATTCAACACTTCTTGTCATATCATATTCCTCTTGACTTGTGGATGTAGATGACTCTTGATATTCTTGTGGCTTGATCTCACCAAGTGTCATCCTCTTGATCGCCACGGCCGGAGCTTCTTCATCATTGGTGAGAAGCTCATGGAGAGTTTTCTTCAAGAGTAGATGTAGATACAAGCGGTTGCTTGCATGGCATGAGGTGTTGACAGTTTCAGCCCAAAAGCAATCGGACGTCTTGTACTTATCTAGCATTGTCCTTGCCATCTCAATGAGTGTTCGATTCTTCCTTTCGGCAACTCCATTTTGTTGAGGGGAGTAGGGTGCTGAAAATACATACTTGATGCCTTCTTCATCAAGATATTCTTTCACTTGAGTGTTTTTGAACTCGTGCCGTTGTCGCTCCTTATCTTCTTGATCTTCACTTCATACTCGTTTTGAGCTCTTCTCAAGAATGTTTTAAGCACACTCTTTGTTTCACCTTTGTCATGCAAGAAAAATACCCAAATGAAACGAGAAAAATCATCAACAATGACAAGACCATATTTGTTACCGCCAATGCTAATATATGCCACGGGGCCAAATAAGTCCCTATATAGCATCTCTAACGGTCTTGTAGTTGTTATTATGTTCTTGGATGGATGGCTTGCTCCTACTTGCTTTACGGCTTGGCATGCACTGCGAATTTTATCTTTCTCAAAGCAAACATGCGTTAGTCCTATGATGTGACCCGCTTTTTGGAGTTTATGAAGGTTCCTCATGCCAATATGGGCTAGGCGGCGATGCCACAACCAACCCATTGTTGACTTGGCAACAAGACACGTATCCGGGACTACTTCATTAGTAGAGAAATCTACTAGATAAAGTTTTCTCTTCAAGTAGCCTTTGAATACCACGGTACAACTTCCTCTTTTGTAGATGGTCACATCATAATTTGTGAACAAACAATTGTAACCCATCTCACACAATTGTGACAAAGATAACAAGTTGTAGCTCAAAGATTCAACCAAAAGGACATTCATAATGGATACGTCATTGGAAATATCAATTTTTTCGAGATTGATTACCTTCCTCTTTTTGTCACCCTCGAAGGTAGCACTGTCATTTTGAGCCTTGTCCTCTTCAATAGATGAGAACATCTTCTCCTCCCCGGTCATAAGATTGGTGCAACCACTGTCAATCACCCAACTTCTTACACCGGAGGAGTAATCCTACAAAACAGTTTAGGCTTTGTTTTTAGGTACCCAAATTTGTTTGGGTCCTTTCACGTTAGTAACAAGAGATTTTGGTACCCACACACAACACTTGGTCTTCTTGTGGCGTGGCCCACCATATCTAGCAATAACTCTACCAAAAGCATTCTTGGTTAGCACAAAAGAAGTATTAAAATCATGAAAAAGTTTAGCACAATGAAGAGCATTAGAGTCCTTTGGAGGAGGTGTTGAAGAAGCTTCATTCTTGGCCTTGTAACTTCCTCCCTTGGTGAACTTCACGAACTACTTGCCGTTCTTATTTTCCCTTGCATTGTTACTCTTACCCTTCTCATAACCAATGCCATCCTTGACATGTGTGAGTCGAGTGTTCATGTACGCTTCTTTTGTTTACTTGACCTTTTTTTGTTCGATGGAGATCTTTGTTTGTTGAGCTTGTGCATTGAGAGTCTTTACTTGTTCTTGAAGTTGCACGATGATCTTCTCATTCTTAATAAACTTCTCAATCTCAACATCTTTGCACCTATCACAAATAACAGGCAAAGGGGGGCAAGATGCTTCTTTCAAGGAAGATGCTTCTCCTTTAAGTTTGCTAACTTGCACTTTAAGAGAAGAGTAGAGTTTTTTCAATGTGTTAAACTCCTCTTAAAGTGCATCATTAGCGAATCTAAAAGTTTCGCTTGCATCATTAACTTCAACCAAAGCTTTAGTTAATTCATCTACTTTCTTCCTCTCAAGAGCTAGGATATTATCAAGATCAAGGTTTCTTTTCTTCTCAAGATAAGCAAGTCTTCTTGCTTCTCAAGAATATCCTCTTGCCTCTCAATTTCATTTATTTGTTTCTCAAGTGTGGTCATTACTTCAAGCAAATTAGGCACATCATCATCATCTTCACTATTGCTAGAGTCATGTTTAGATTTTAATACCTTTGACCTTTTTGCCATGAGACAAGTGGGTGCAGCTTCTTCTTCATCACTCAAGCTTCCGAAGAGAGAGATGTTGGTTGGAGTGACGCCTATTGCTAATGTAGCGATTCCACTTAATTGGAGTCGAAGTCAAAGTCAGAGCTCCATTCTTGTCCTATGTGGGCTTGTTTGTTGTACTTCTTGCTCTTGTCCTTCTTGTACTCCTTGTCACTCTTTTTCTCCTTCTCGTCCTTGTTCTTGGCGTTGGGACACTCAGCAATAAAATGACCTTCCTCTCCACATTTATAGCAAGTTCTCTTAGATTTTTTAGTTTTACCATTGCTAAAGCTCTTCTTTTGGAAACCGCCTTTTCTTCACAAACTTTTTGAACTTCCTCGTGAGCAACGCGAACTCTTCATCCTCGTTTTCTTCTTCGCTTGAGCTCTAAATGTACACCTTCTTCTCTTTGGCTTTGAGGGCTATGCCCTTTTCTTCGGAAGTGGTGTTGCCAATTAGGGAGTTGACCCTTCTTGCCTCTTCATCTTGATCTTGTTGAGCAAGAAGCCGTCTGAGTACTCCATCTGTGGTGAAGTTCTTCAAGTTTTCCTTCTCCCTAATAAGAGTACACAAATGTGAGTTTCAAGGTTGAAGCGCTTGAGTAACCTTTTGTTGACTTCGATGTCTTCAAGCTTCACTTCAAGCGCTCTTCTCTTGTTGATGATCTCTATGAGACGGTCATGAACTTCTTGAGGTCCTTCATTCTTCATCGTAATGAACAAGTTGTATTGTCCTCTTAGGAGATCTTCTCTTGCTTCTTTGACGGTGTTTGTCCCTTCATGGATGATCTCAAGCTTCTTCCAAATCTTGTGAGCATTTTGAGCGTTGCGGAAACCATGGTGAGTAGCAAAGGCAAGTAATATTCGAATTGTCTCAAGTCTAGCTACAGGAGCATAAGTTTCATCGAAATCCAAACCTTCGACTTGAGAGTATACTTTGGCCACCAATCTGGCGTTGTTTCTTAGCACAACACCGTCTTCATTTTGCTTGTTGCGAAAGTGTATACAGGAGAACGACTTGAGAGTATACTTTGGCCACCAATATCGACTTGAGAGTATACAGGAGAATGACTTGAAGGCTTCAATGTCAAGGAACTATTGCTCCACATTGGGCGCGAGAAAATACTGGAGAACAAAACGAGAGGATTAGATAACTTACAGATTTTGGAGAAGGCTTCGAAAGATCTTCTATACGCTGAATCAAACGTATGTGATAAGGAATGCACGATATTGCAAATGATACTTGATCTTCTCACACTAAAGGCCAAGAATGGGTGGTCAGACACTAGCTTCAATGAATTGCTAGAGCTCTTAGCCAAATTATTACCAAAACCAAACAATTTGCCAACTACTTCATACCTTGCAAAGAAATTGTTGTCACCATTGACATTGGACATACAAAAAATACACGCTTGTCCGAACCACTGCATATTGCACCGCAAAGAGTATGCAAACGACGTGAGATGTCAAATGTACAATGCCAGTTGGTACAAATGGAATTATCAAAGTGATGATTTAGGTTATGTGGATCAGCAAAAAAAAAAGAAAGGGAGGAAGATGAAGAAAAGCATTGGTAGCAGTCTGGATGACCAAGAGGTCGATGAAAGAAAAGTTCCACCACTTGTGATATGGTACCTGCCAGTAATAGATCGATTAAAGCGACTATTCTCCAAGTCTAGAGATGCTGAACTCATGATCTGGCATGCGGCATCTGATGGGTGCAAAAAGGACGGGAAGCTTCGACACCCAGCTGATGCTTGACAATGGAAAACCTTTGACGTTAACCATCTTGAATTTGCTAGAGATCCAAGAAATTTGGTGAGATGACAAACCCACATAGTACTTGGCTAGTGGATCTAAGCCTATACAACATACCTTCATGGCTGTGTCACAAGAGGAAATATCTTGTGTTAGCTATCCTTATTTATAGTCCTAAACAAGCTGGCAATGATATAGATGTCTTTTTAGAACCTTTAATGGAGGATATGAAAAAATTATGGAAAGATGGAGTTCATGTTTGGGATGATTACAAACAAGAGAATTTCACACTGTATGCCATGATTTTTGTTACCATCAATGACAATCCCGCACGCTTGAAACTAACTGGACAGGTTAAAGGGAGGACAGGATGTGTAGTATGTCTGGACCAAACATCATCAATGTAACTTTCTTTCTCTTGTAAGTTGGTGTACATGCGGCATCGACGATTCTTATCAACAAAAACACAAGTATCGTGCAATGATGGATCAATTTGATGGTACACAGGATAAAGATTTGGCACCGATCAATCGTGATGGTAAATTTGTGTTTAAATTGGTTAGAAATATCCATACCATCTTCGATAAGGCAGTGAAAGGAAAAAGGAAGAAAAATGATATGGCACCAAGAGATGTTGCAAAGGGTGTCTTTGAAATCATGATTGGTACCTTATTGTATATCTAGGCAAGACAAAGGATGGACTTAGAGCATGTAGGGACCTAGAAAAAATGAGAATAAGGTCAGAACTTCATCCTCAGATAAGACCAAATGAAAAGTATTACGTTCCACCGGCTAGCTTTACCCTCACACTTGAGGAGAGAAAATCAATATGCAAGTGTCTACGTGGTGTTAGAGTCCTCACAAGTTTCTCATCGAACGTAAAGAATCTCATTTCAATGTCTGAGCTGAAGATGACTGGGTAAAACACTCATGACTGTCATACCATGCTCACCCTATTCCTCGCTATTGCAATCAAGGTTGTCAAACATCCATACATAAAGATGGCCGCCATACGAATGTGCCACTTCTTTAATGCTATATCCAAGAAGGTAATCGACATTGCTGAGTGCCAACTCGAGATGTGCTTCCCACTATCTTTCTTTGATATGATGTAGCACTACATGATTCACATAGCAGATCAAATTTTTGTCCTCGTATGAGCATCACATGTATCCGTATGAGCATTATATGTCTATTATGAAGGGCTACATACGCAATCGTGCTCACCCTGAGGGTTCCATGATAGAGGGTTACACAACTGAGGAGGTTCTTGAGTGCTACAATGATTACATAAAAGATGGAAAACCAATAGGTGTGCTGGTGTCACGGCACGAGGGGAGACTCCTAGGGAAAGGAACCAAAGGAAGAAACACATTTAACGATCAGAGTTTCGTAAGTCTCTGAGATGCACATTATAGCATCCTTCATCAGTTACATATTGCAGCGCCATACATCCAACAACACTTGCAACAGCTTCGTGAAAAAGATGAACATTCCATAAAGGATTGGATCATGAAAGAGCACAAAAGTTGTTTCACCTCTTGGTTGAAGAACTAAAACCTTCCGGTTGGTATAACAAAAGACAAAAAATGATGCGTTTATTGACCGATAATCTCTGAATGTTAGTTACATCATGGCAGGCATATGACATCAATGGCTTCACATTTTATACCAAGGCAAAGGACGACAAGAGCCAGCACCAAAACAGTGGTGTTATAGTAGATGTCGAAGACAATGAGGGGAACAAGAATACATATTATGGATATATTGATGAAATTTGAGAACTCAACTATGGAACAACTTTACAGATCCCTGTATTTAAGTGCCAATGGGTCAAGCATCTACAAGGTGTAGAGGTGAATGAAATGGGCTTCACCCTTGTGTCCCTAAACAACAAAGGTCACAAAGATGACCCATGGAAACTCCCACAATGTGTCGCACAAGTGTTTTATGTTCTTGAGCCCAAATACAAGAAGAAGCACATTGTTATCCTTGGAAAACAAAGGATTATCGGGGTTGATAATGTCACAGATGATGAAGAATACAACCAGTTTGATGAGGTGCCCTTTTTTACGAAATTAATCACTTGTTCCCTGCATGCACAATGATAGCGAGGGAAAGTTCGTTCAAGCTAAGTAATTAAGATGTCATAGTTTTGTAATCGAATTATTTGTAATCTAATTATTAAATATTATAAATGTATCCTATTGTTTTGTGATATTAAGGCTAATATTTTTCCCTCCGTTCCAAATTACTAATGTTCCCTCCGTTCTAATATATAATTTATATAATGAAAAAAGGAAGAACGCAAAACAATATGTCCAGATTGGACATTACACGGCCACTGCAATGTCTAATCTAGACATACAGTTTACATGCTTCCTCGAGTAACGATAGAAAGCCAGAGCTTATAAATAGGTGGGGACTAAAGTACAGGTAATAGTGTCAGTCAAGTCTGAGGTCAGTGGCAGACGACATTACATCTACTAATACTGTCGGTAATGATGATGTCACCAGCAACTGAAATTTTTAAAACCCAACAACGTCGGTTAGGTGACATCAGCTCACGACACTGTTATGATAACAAGTGTCGGTTTTGCTGACATCATAGTAGATCGACATTGTAAGCTTCGTGACCTTTGAAGTCCCCTAAAAGGTGTGAATTGATTTTGGTGATTGAAAGAACAACAATAGGTAACGGTTGTGTTGTAGGTACCACCCCGCTAATTCTACATCGATATGGTAGGCTTCCTCGGTGGATGACAAGGACAAACCCTAGAAGAGGAGTTGCCGGGCTTTGGAGGACCAAGGCTAAGGACTAGCTAAAGAGTCCATAGGAACGCCGGTACTATTAAGGGGGTACAGTCATTTGTCTCCTGTCATACAAGTGTTAGAAGGTGTAAATGCTTTTTAGATCCTCAGAAAGCTCTAAAGATGACAGAGGAAGCAAAGTCGAAGACCAGAGCTCAAGAACCAGCTGAAAACACAGTCACCGGATAGTCCGATAAGGTCACCAGACAGTCCGGTGAGCCCTGGAGGCGCCAGTGCAGAGAGAGGTGCTCTCTGGAGTCGATGTGAAGCAATCACCGAATAGTCCATCGGTGCAGTGACCGGACAGTCCGGTGAGCCAGAAGCTGAAGTTCAGAGAAGGTGTCTCTGTGAGTCCAAAAGTGAAAGTCACCGGATAGTCCGGTGAAGATACGCACTGGACAGTTTCGTGTCCTATGTAGTGGACTCCAGAGAGGGTGTTTCTCTGGCAGAGGAGGAAGAAGGGTCATCGAACATCCGGTGGTCCAGTCACCGAACAGTCCGGTGATTGCATAAAGCAATCAGCTTTTTGACATCACGTCCCAATATTTATTTCTGGGAGCGCCCGAGCCTTGGAGGTTTGCTCTAGCGCTTGGATATTACGTGCGATAGCCGGGCTGCCGGTGTCTTCACTTCGGGAGTGAAGCGTACCCTTGTGAGCATCATTTTGGGAACGACGGGAGGGACCGGGACTTCGACGGGAGTGATCCAACGAGGATTAGAGGAAGGCACCTACCTTCCGAGACCTCAGGAAAAAATCACTGAGCATTCTCTATCTCACTCTCTTTACTTACTGCATTTACTTACCATTTGAGTAGTGTGATAGGTTGTTCTTTGATTCCTCTTGGTGGCTATCGTGTAGTGCTTGCTTATTGTTATTTCATTACCACTAGCATTGTTAGTGGTCTTGGCCAACTAGACTTATTTAGGTTCGCTTTTGTTGTGATCAAGTCTTGTAGTTTTAGTTTGTAGCGAAATTAGTGCTATAAGTCCACCGATTCAACCCCTTTTCTCGGTGTCCTTGATTCTTACAAGTGGTATCCGAGCCAAGTGCTCATTTTCAAGCTTCACCGCCTTGAGTAAGGATGTTGAACGGGATGGAGACTCCGCCCGTATTCGATGGGGACGATTACTCGTATTGGAAGGCTCGCATGCAAGCCTACCTAGAGTCAATCGATGGTAAAGCGTGGCAAGTTACTAGCAACGCTATGAATGAGAATGAGAGACTTGATCCTATTTTCGTCAAATACAATGCTAAGGCCAAAAATGCTATGTTTGAATGCATTTGTAAAAGTGTCTTTTCTAGAATCAATGCATCATTCACCGCGCATGAAATTTGGGTCCAATTGTAAAACATCCATGACGGCTCCTCCAGGAAGAGTGTTACTATGTTCTAAAGAAAAAAAATGATTCCATCACCATGCAACCCCAATAAAAAGCTAATGATGTTTACTCTCGTTTGCATGTAGTGGTGGAGGAAGTCAATGCCTTGGGCCTCAAGGACAAAATTGATGATGTGGAGATCATGAGGAAGCTCTTGAGAATGTTGCCGCCAAGCTACAACTCCATCGTCACGTGTCTCTTGCAAGCCAACTTGGCTACTCTCACCGTTGACGTCATGCTAGGCAAGCTCACGGCCTATGAAGGGTATGTTGGGCAGCTCCACCGGCCCTCAATTGCCCAAAAATCTTGCCCTACAAGTTGATCAAGAATCACCAATGGCAAGAACAAGAAGAAGGTGGAGAAAGATGAGGATGAGCAGAGCGATAATGAGGACCTTGCGCTCTTGATGAAGAAGCTATTTAACAAGGGAAGACCCTCATCTTCCAAGAGGAACTCTGGGTGCTTCAATTGTGGCAAGAAAGGCTATTTCACTAAGGAGTGTCTTAAGCTCAAGAAGGAGAGCAAGAAGGAAGCTTCAAGTGAGAGTAATGATGAAGAACGCAAGCCAAAGAGGAAATTTAAAAAAAAAGTTCTTTGTCAAGAAGGAGAGCAAGAGCAAAGAGAAGAAGAAGTCCCCGCACAAAGCCTATATTGTTGGTGAGTGGCTCACCGATGATGATTCGGACTCTTCATCTTCAAGCGAAGAAGAGCTCATGGGTATTGCCATGACTAGCTCCACCAATAAGCTACCACCACCTCCACTATGCTTGATGGCCTGAAGTTGTGAGGGCTTCATTGATGAGGAAGATGATCTTGAGGAGGGGGAGGAGAGCTATGATGATGAAGATGATGGACTAAGCTACAATGATCTTGTCCTCTTCCTCGAGAATGCCAACAAGACCATCATCAAGAAGTCCAAGAAGATCGAGGTGGTGACCAACGAGCTTGAAGTGACAGTATTTCGAGTTCGAGAGCTTGAGGGGGAGCTCAATAACTTAAGCACTCTCATGGTGTTCGATGTGAGTCCTATGAGGAGCTCAAAGCGAAGCACGTAGAGCTAAGTGAGAAGCTTTTGATCTTGAATCTCTCCTTAACTCTCCTAAGCATTTAAATGAAGCTTCTACTTCTTGTAATCTAACCCTCTCTAAGGAGAGTACTACTCTTGAGCCATCTGTTTTGAAGGAATACACGAAGCTCAAGGAGGAGAGAGAGGCTGTGATGGATGTATTTGAGCGGCTTACTACAGGAAGGCAAATTCAAAATGAAATCCTAAGCAAGAACCTCATCAACAACCACAACCACAAGGGCTTAAGATCATATCATTTATCTATCAACATTATTGGCAACCAAGATGAGATCCCCGAATGGATAGTCCCGCTCATGGTGGATGACTATTATTGTGATAAGTGTTGCCTTGATGGTCACCGCTCCAAGTATTGTCTCAAGGTGAGCGAGTCTAAGATTATGCCTAACGCTAACCTTTTCCATGAGGATGTACACTACAAGCTTTTCAGTGATAAGGATGGAGAAGTGAAGGCCAAGCCGCTCAGACCGCCAAATGACAAGAGAACAATCAAGAAGATATGGGTCTCCAAGGTGATTGTGGACCGAGAGAGGAAGCCAAAACTTCTTGGGTTCTCAAGAAAAAGTGAAGGAGCATAGATAGTGGACCGTGAAGCAAATTGAAGATCTTTGAAGTCCACCACATGTTGATCGAGCTACACGCCAATCTACTCTTCAAGTAGGATATTTTTGTACATAGTGGAGTAGGTTTCTTTTCTTGCAATGCATGGTAGATAGGACTCCTCCGTGGAATAGATGTTTGCACAATTATGCATCATGTGTAAAAAGATAAAAGAAAAAAACAAAAAATTAGATTAGTTTCTAACCACCTTAAGATTTCCATATGCATGGGAGAAGAGCTTGAGAAGGTGGTTTGGCTATCTCAAGGCAAAGCGGCGGGCATATGGTGAATAAGCTTGAGATGGGTCAAACTTGACACCGAATAGGTTTCTTTATGCAATGTCTTTAATTTGCTTGCATCTACATGGCATGCTTTAAATTCTCTTGCATTAGAATAGCTTGTTTGCATGCATTGCATATAGGAACCATGGAGGAGGCGTGTTACTCTATGGAGAAAGTGACTACATTGACCATATGAATTCACATACTCCACAAAAAGTAACCAAAGCAACATTGTGCGCTTCATGTCCATTGAACCCTGTGCTTAACGGTCTGTAACATTCCCTTTTTGGAGCCTCCTTCTCGCTTTGGTGTTTATCGTTCGATCTTAATTGCGTTTGCAAAAATGCTAAACTCTTCGTTAGTTATCTATTTGCAAAGGAGTGTTTGAGAGTTCCCTTTTTAGACAAGTGTGGTGTTTATTTGGTTCTTTGGTGAGGACATTTGAAGTCTAGAAAGGATTCCTTGAGGTCACCGGACATTTCAGGCCTTCACCGGACATTACGGTGACTATATCTTTCGATCAGTCACTTGGATGAATTGGACAGACACCGAACATTTCGATGATATCACCAGACAGTCAGGTGATCTCCTTCATCGGCGCAATCTCAGCCATCCGATTTGATTTTGTTTTATCTCGGCCGTTGATTTTATAATGACCTAGCCGCACGTGTGTCCTCGAGTTTCCACCAAACATCGTGCGAGTCTTTCTCACAGCCGACCGCCTGCC
>BCLG01000069.1:261099-289448 GCA_001602295.1 Zoysia matrella
CTTGCCTCTCGTGTGCACTGTGCCCCTGCCTCGCACCGCTGTGCCACGCCCCTCGCCGTCACCTGCTCTACTCCTGTCGTCGTCAGCCCACAGAGCACCACTGTTCTTGCTTAGCCTCGCCGTGTTCTTCCTAGCCAAGACCCATGTATTCCACCAAAACCCTCATGGGGTTTTAGTTTTTGGGTGATCCGTTGATCTTTCGGCGATTTCTTCGGCGGTTTTCGGCACTTCTCCTGCGGGGTATTATGTACTACCTCTTACATTTCATCGGAAATGCCCTGCATGTCTTGTTTGTTAATTAATTGCAGAAATTGGTATTATTTGCTTAAAGGTTTCACCTTTTATTGCCAATTGATGTGATTAGTCGACAATTCCCGCACTTGATGCCATATTGAGGTCATTGCTTGCATATTTTTGTATGGCATTGAGTCTCTTGTCGCTAGTGTCACAATTTAGATGCATTGGTATTTTATAAATTGTGGCATTAATCTGTTGCTATCACCGTTGTGTTTATTTGCTTGATTTGATCGATGATATGTCCTTGATTCCACCGCTAAGACTTTATTTAGAGTCGCTCACCTTTTGTGCTTACAACCGATATTTTATTCCTATGTGGTGCAGTGACAGTTGGACAGTGGATCAGGACAGAGTCAGTGGCAGTCCAAAACTCTCTGTCAGTTCAGTGTTTTCACTTGGACGGGTTAAGAGCCAAGCTCTTAATCTTATCTTGTAGTGTCAGCTAGTCAGAGTTTTTTGCAGTTGATCTCTCAATGACAGTTGACAGTATGGGCAGACAGAGACCGAGTTCACAGGAGAAAGAAAAGGGTAAGGCCGTAGAGCTTGAGAAGAAGAAGAAAAAGCAGAGGACATGCGACCATGAGTGGGACAGAGCTCTTGCTGCAGCGGATATTGATGTTCCTCCATAGAGGAGAGCTGGTGCTTTGAGGATTGGAGCAGCTGAGTCTCAGCGAGTGTTGAGGAGGTCAACCCGTCAGATAGTGATGACCGCTCCTCTAGTTGCAGAGGCGCAGCCGCGGAGAGCTCCTGCCACTAGGCAGTTAAGAACCGCGGAGGGAGAGACAGTCCAGAAGAGCTCATAGCAGAGGACACAGAGGTGTCCACATCAGAGAACTGGAGTGTGCGAGGTATGCACAGCTAGAGCCTAGAGTGCTCGCCGGGCCATGGGCAGGATAACTGAGGTGGAGGTTGATTTGTTGAAGCTAAAGGGCCCGGCCATTAAGGCCGAGAGGAGAATGGACTTTACTGCTTGAGTCTCCGCTGGGAGACATGCGGATGCTAGACAGTTTTTGACAGTACTCCAGCAAAGGATTTTTGAGGCCTATAGGAGGCATCTTGCTACTAAGTACAAGAGCTCAGTGTTTGCAGCTCACCGTCACTGTTCTTTAGAGGTACTGAGTAGAGGAGCTGGAGTTGACATTGAGGAGCATATCTCATATCTATCAAGTCTGTCAGATTTGGTCACCCAGCCCTTGAGGTACAATGAGGAGGTAGTTCTGGAGTTCTATGCCTCCTTGTGGATCTTTCCGGATCGCTCGTATTTTTGGTTCATGTATAGAGGGGAGCCACACCATTTTGAGAGGACCGGTGTCTTGTCTGCTCTTCACTTTGTATCTTCAGAGACACGGATCCACAGTTTGGCCCATCTGGATTTCTCATCGTCGTTTAGACCTTTCGGAGGGGTGGAGCCTAGTGATGAGATACTGAGTATTGCTTTCTCGCCACTTCATGGGGAGCATTACTCGAGGCACCCTCAGCGCTTGACACATGAGTCTCATGTTCTTCGAGGGTTACTTGGGAGGTCAATAGCGCCTCGTGCTGTCTACAGGGAGAGAGTTATTATTCTACATGAGTGGCTGCTATGCTTTCTGCTAATGCTTGAGATCTTTGATTTGACTGATTTGCTGCTAGGTCAGATGGAGGATGTGATATATGAGGGGATTGGAGCACATCAGTTACCTTTTGCCCCCTACATATGTCTGATGCTGAGGAGAGGCAGAGTGATGACTGAGGAGTATCTAGCGTTGCCAGAGATCACCACCTCCTTCAGTCCAGCTGAGCCATTCGACTCCAGGGTTCTTTGGGTTTTTACTTCTTAGAGCACCCCTGGAGTTGAGAGCACCATAGCACCGAAGGATGTCAACACTGAGGCTCCGGAGGGAGCACAGCCGGGTGCTGGGAGCACAGAGGCTCCAGGTCAGGCCAAGACTCCTACTCTTGTGCCACACTTGACCCTACTCTTGCTACCAGATTGGATGCTATTCAGACAGAGCAGGAGGAGCAGAGGAGGTTCCAAGAGGAGCAGCTTGAGATTATGCACAGAGAGAGGGCTGAGTTCGAGGAGAGGATCCGACTCAGCTACAGCCTACTGCACCTCAGCCTCAGTATTCTTCAGTGCCGACATTCGCTTCTGAGTTGCAGAGCCAGCGTCAGCAGCAGCAGTAGTCCACGTTCACCACACTACTCTTTGCCTCGCTTTCACTATTTGTACCTTTTGGAGCAGCCAGCAGAGTCATGACTACTGGAGGGGTCAGTGTTCCTGTCACATCTTCTTAGTTCTCTCCAGTTTCCTCGTACTCTATGTCGGTTCTATTTGCTTCAGCTGAGCCTAAAGTGTCAGTGCCGGTATTGGAGTCAGGGACAGCAGTTGGTAGTTCTCCTCTTGCTCCAAGGGTTCTATGTTTTGTGGCTACTACTTCTGAGTCAGTGTTGTCAGAGCCATCTCCAGAGGCTTCACAGTTAGAGCCTGCAGCCACCACAGCCGAGCAGCCCAGAGCGTCAGATGCAGATATCCTGGTTGAGGCCGGATATTCTCCAGAGGAGGCAACTCAAGCCCTTGTCAGTACAGATCAACCAGCTTCAGTTGAGAGCAAAGAGCCATCTCTGACGCTTTCTTTCGGTCTGAGTGCCTTTGATGATGTTGAGCAGCCAGAAGGAGAGGAGCTGATAGCAGCAGCTCAGCCCACAGAGGAGCAGCCTCCGACCATCTCTGCACCCGCCTCTTCCGCCGCACAGGACTAGATCTTCTGTAGGAGTTGGGTGACATTTTGATTGGCTCTTCGTGACATTTTGATAAGCTTATTTCCATTCGGCTCTTTTAGCTCATTGGAATGCACTCGGTTTTTGGACTAACCCCGTGGCTTCTGTGTGTATGGCTACTAGTGCTTTATCTGTTTTATAGGTTTATTCTTGCATGTGCGCTCCCATCTCATACTCTATCGTGCACATTTCTTTGTCTACCAACGTTTTCTCTCTCTATTTGCTTCTTCGGTGCCATTTTTTTGGATGATTAGATGACAAAGAGGGAGAGAGAGCTACCAAATAGGGGGAGAGCCGGAGGAAAGCGATGCTTCCTACCCACGACAAAGGAGGGAAATCTTTGCAAAATTTTTCTGAAGAGTCATCAAAGTAAGGGGGTAAGTGTTCTTTCGAGATGTATTTTATTCTCTATCTTCTTTCATCTTGTTTGGACTGTTTAGGAGTAATATGGTTGTCATCAATCACTAAAAAAAAGGGAGATTGTAAGCTTCATGACCTTTGAAGTCGTTTAAAAGGTATGAATTGATTTTGTTGATTGAATAAACAAACATAGGTAACAGTTGTGTTGCAGCTACCACTCCGTTAATTCTACATCGATATGGTGGGTTTCCTTGGTGGATGACAAGGACGAACCTTAGAAGAGGAGTTGTTGGGCTTCCGAGGACCAAGGCTAAGGACTAGCTAGAGAGTTCATAGGAACGTCGGTACTATTAAGGGGGTACGGTCATTTGTCTCCTGTTATACAAGTGTTAGAGGGTGTGAATGCTCCTTAGATCCTCAGAAAGCAATAAAGATGGCAGAGAAAGTGAAGTCAAGGACCGGAGCTCAAGAACCAGCTGAAGACTCAGTCACCAGACAGTCCGGTGAGGTCATCGGACAGTCTGGTGAGCCCTGGAGGAGCTAGTCTAGAGAGAGGTGTTCTCTGGAATTGACTGAAGCAGTCATCGGATGGTCCATCGGTGCAATGACCGGACAGTCCGGTGAGCCAGAAGCTAAAGTCCAGAGAAGGTGTCTCTGTGAGTCCAAAAGTGAAAGTCACCGAACAGTCTAATGAAGGTATGCACCGGACAGTTCGGTGTCCTATGGAGTGGACTTCAGAGAGGGTGTTTCCTTGGCAGAGGAGGAAGAAGGGTCACCAGACAGTCTGGTGGTCCAGTCACCGGACAGTCCAGTGATTGCATAAAGCAGTCAGCTTTATGACATCACGTCCCAACGGTTGTTTCTGGGCTTGGAGCCTATTTAACCCGTGGAGGGGGACGTTTTCCTGTGTGCCCTTGATTAGAATTGCTGGAGCCAAGTTGTGAGAGGCCAAGTAACACCACCAAGAGAGTACATTGCAAGATTAGAGATCTTTGGTGCTAGTAGGAGAGTAATAGAGAGCATTCATCTACTTCTAGAGCTTGTAGGACTTGAGAAGAGTGATCTTTGCCTATTACTCTTGGTGTGGGCAACCTAGACTAGCTAGGAGTCGGTGATCGAGCTTCCGAGGAGTTTGTGGAAGACATTGCCAAGTTTGTACGCGGTTCCGGGTCTCCGGCTCAAAAGGGACACCAAGAGGGAGCGCCCGAGCCTTGGAGGCCTGTTCTAGCGCTTGGATATTGTGTGCGACAACCAGGCCATCGATGTCTTCACTTTGAGAGTGAAGCGTACCCTTATGAGCATCGTTCCGAGAATGATGGGACAGACCGAGACTCCGACGGTAGTGGTCTAACGAGGATTAGGGGAAGGCACCTACCTTCCGAGTCATCGGGAAAAAAATCACTGAGCATTCTCTATCTCACTCTCTTTACTTACCGCATTTACTTACCGTTTGAATAGTGTGATAGGTTGTTCTTTGATTCCTCTTTACCACAAGCATTATTAGAGGTCTTGGCTAGCTAGACTTGTTTAGGTTTGCTTCCGTTGTGATCAAGTTTTATAGTTTTATTTCGTAGCGAAATTAGTGTTATAAGTCCACCGATTCAACCCCCCTTCTTGGTGTCGTTGATCTTTACAGACATAACTACTACCTCTGTTCCAAAATACTCCATCCACTGAAAAAAGAAGGTCAAGTACTAGTGTCAGTCAAATATAACGTCAGTAGAACCGACAATACAATGAGCAATAGTGTTGATCAAGTATGATGTCAGCAGTAATCGAATTAACGTAACTGTTGTTTTGTGATATTAATGCTAGTCCGTATTATTTTTCAATACTACCTCCGTTCCAAAATACTCCCTCCCTTCCAAAATATTTATAAAATTACAAAATCCGTCCGTATCCATGTCTCTTCCAAAATATTTTTATTATATAATGAAAAAAAGAGGAATGTACAACGATATGATCAGGTTGAGCAATGCAGGTTAACTGCGCTACCTGCACTGCCCACCTACCATACAGTTTACACACTTCCACGTCTATAGGCAGACAGCCAGAGCTTGTAAATTGGTCGACACTACCAAGTATAGTCGAGGTGGGACTAAAGTTACGTCATGTAATAGTGTCAGACAAGTATGACGTCAGCGAAAACTGACATTACAATGAGCAATACTGTCGCTAACGATGATGTCACCGGAAAACGACATTGTGCATCTTCTCATGTTCGGGCTCGAGAACATTACAGTAGTGACAGTACCAATTAACATATCCATGTCTCTTATAATATTTAACTTGTAAACATAATATTTATAAAATTATAAAATTACTACTACTACTTATGATTACTACTCTTCCATGTCCGAGTCCTCTTCATCCTCCTCTTTGTCGTTCACTTCTTGAACAACTGACTTGGCCAGCTCAATGGAGAAGCGCTTGATGCTCGCCTCTGCCTCCCTGGCCGCCGCGTTGAGATAGGACGCCAGCTGAACTAGGGTGTCGAAGGGGAAGTCAGGCTGGTATACTTTTACCACAGACGGTATGCGGTCCACAACTGCCTGCGCCAGCTCCCGGTACTCCGACTCAATCTTCTAAGGGGGACGACTCAGCATCCCTTCCAGCGGACCCATGGCATGGAGAAAGTGGGCAGGAGACCTCTCTTGGCCTAAAGGGACCTCCAGACTCCCTAGCTTCAGCTTCTTTACAACACCATTGATCTTGAAGGCATCTGATGCCATGTCGGTTTGAAGCGGAAGGACACCCACAAAACGCCAAGATCATGGCGAAGCTTGAAGATTCGTGCCTCCGACTCTTAAAGCTGCCTCTCCAGCTCCTGCACTTTCTGGGCCGCCATCTAAGAAGCGCATGGACCAACGGAGACGAAGATGGTTCGAAGAGATGTAGAAGACGAGATAGAGAACACGAGAGTGAGGTGCGCAGTTGCGACCCCTTTTATAGCCCTTGGGTGAACTCTTCACATTCCGACGCTCCAGCTCCACTGAGCGTTTGACATTCCGACGTTTCAGTTGGATCCTCTACTGGGACCGAGAGTTTTCAATACTATAAATGATAATATGTGACGGTCAATATGGACACTAATAGTATCGGTCAAGTATGACGTCAGCAGAAACCGACATTGCAATGAGCAATAGTGTCGGTCAAGTATGACGTCAACAAAAACCAACATTAACGTAACTTACTTCTATTTTTCATAAAACTGAACTGGAACATGTTTGGCACTGAAATAGTGAACCAAACAACATTGACATAAACTTAGCACTCAAACAGGAAACAAATTACATCATTGGATACACAATTTCATAATTCAAACAGAAATTAGAGTCTGAAACATAATACATTTCACATTCTCCAACTTTAATAGGTTTGCCACCAATAGTCCTGCCAAATAACCAACTAAAGTAGTGATGACACACACTCCATCAGCTAGCACTCCTGCCTTAATCTTTGTGCTCAACTTCTCGATCACATGCTTCAACACAGTTAATTCACAAGTCATTTGCGCAATTTCAAGCTTCAACTTTGCTACTTCCACAGACACATCAATTGCTTCCTTCTGTTCTTCCTCTGATGAAACCTGAACATGGTGGGGCACATTTGCAGCCAACCATCTCTTATAGTCCTTTTCTCACTTATAAAAACCACACCTCATTGGATCATCCAACAATGAGATTCAAAGCATTCTAAAGAATAGGTGCAATAAAGCAAGTCAAATTAAAGTAGAACTAAACCCTCACCTATTGATTCTCCTTGAATTTGAAGAAGAATTCATCGTACTGTTGGCCTTCTTGCTCTGCAGCCAAATAACCCGCTTTCCACACTTTGAACAATCAACTAGGGGGAGTTGCTGCACATCCAAGCTGGTCGCCAGGCTCTGAGATGTCGTAGTCTTCACTGAGCTAGATGAAACCCTAGGCTCTGACATGGATCGGTAGGAAGAGGACAGGGTTATTGTTCTGCGCCATTTGCCCTCAACGTCAATGCTTGGGCTCAGACACCGGTTACCAAGCAATGGGAAACGAGGATGAGCAGGATAGCGAGCGAAATTCAAGCGCGGGACTACAATGGAGAGGGTGTCGGCGCGCAGGGATAGAAGAAGACAAGGGAAGGGCAATTTCGATACATACAAAAATTAGCAATAGTATCGGTCAAGTATGACATCAGTGGAAACCGACATTATAATTAGCAATAGTGTCGATCAAGTATGACATCAGTGAAAACCGATATTACAATTAGCAATAGTTTCGGTCAAATATGTTGACATCATTTTTGATCGACATTACAGTAGTGAGTACCAATTAACATGTCCCAAAATCTTCGATGTACACATGTTGATCATTACAAATTAGAAATATCATTACAAATTACAGTAGTGACATTTTACAAAATCATTACAAATACATGTCATCAAGAAGTTCGACAGAGCCTGGAACAGCAGGGGCTGTGATTACCTCCTGCTAAATGGTGGCGATGTCCTCGGAGGCCGGTGCCTATCACTCGTCAAGCTCGGCCCGCGCCCGAAAGGAAACGCGGAGATCAAATACAAGATGTAGGCTAGAAGGCTAGAAATATCATTATGGCTGTAGTGCAAGGGTGAGAGAAGCTAGATCTGGATGTTGTTGATGAGCGTCCGCATGCTCTTCATTTTGCGTCAGCTACCGCAAGGTGAAGAGCATGCAAATGCTCATCAACAACGTCAAGATTTTCTCTCGCCCTTGCACTTCTAGTATCATGATATTTCTAGTCTTCTAGTCTACATTTTGTACTTGATCTCCGCGTTCCCTTCTGGACGCGGGCCGAGCCAGATGAGTGACAGGCATCGGCTTCCGAGGACATCGCCGCCATTGAGCAGGACATGCAGACCCTGCCGTTCCAGGCTCTGTCAAACCCGTGCGTGACCGGGCATCATAATTAACAAACGAAGAAGGACCATACGCGCGGTGTGACGGGAGGAGGCTAAGGTGCGGCGGTGGTTCGGGTGAGGAGGGGCAGCGTGCTGCAGCTGAGGGGCGGCGGTGTGTTGACGGCAAGAAGCAAGGGGTTGGGATACAAATATATAGGCGAGAATAACTAGGGTTCAGTTAGTAGTGTCGGTCAGTGTGACATCACCAATTACCGACATTGCAAGTCCAACAGTGTCGGTCAATTATCTGACCGAAATTACAACATCACTCAGCAAACATAACTTAAAATATTTAAATTTTTTTACGCACCAAATGTTCCATTACTTTGTACAATGTTTTCTAGGCTTATAAGCATTCATATTTCATATTAGAATATATTTTTTGAAAAAAAATGTAATCACATTCGACTTACATTCAACATTTACTTGTACTCATAACGTATAGTGCCATATGATTGATAACCTATAGTTCCATTTGAACTAAAAAATTCAAGAAAAGACTCAAAAAATTCAAACAGAAATTTGACAGGTTCCTTACACATACAAATTACTAAAATCCAATTGTAGATCAAATATCATTATATATGTTGAGAAAAAATTAAAGAAATTGTTAAACTTGTTAACAGTGTCGATCGAGCTGACATCACATGTCATCGACATTGCAAGGTCAACAGTGTCGGTCTTTTGTGACACTAGTGTCGGTGAGCAATATGACCGAAATTACAACATCACACTCACGAAAAATAACTTAAAATATTACAAATTCTTTTACGACCCATATGTTCTATTATTTTGTACAATGTTTTCTAAGCGTATAAGCATTCCTATTTCATTATAAAATGTAGCTTTTTTATAAATTTTGTAATCACATTTGAACTAAAAAATTTAAGAAAAGACTCAAAACAAAATCAAACAGGTTCCTTACACAATGCAAATTACTAAAATCAAATTGTAGATCAAATATCATTATATACATCGACAAAAAAATAAAAATTTGTTAAACTTGTTAACAGTGTTGGTGGTGTTGTGGCGTCAATTTGTTCGATATTAGAAACCTTCCTATGAGAGCCTGGCCTTGACCGAGCTAAAATTGAAACACATTGTAGTGTCGGTCCCTTATGACATCATGGTGCCCGACATTGGAACCCCTAGTATATACGTGGTGCCTTGTCGCTTCTTTCCTCACTAAACCTGGTAGCCTTTTCATTTTCCGTGCGTCGCCGTTATGTTGCCAAAATTTTTCACCAACCCTAAACCCAACGCCGCCGCTCCCGTCGCTGCTCCTCTAGCACCGGTCGCGGCTAGTCTATCGTCCTCATTGGCTCCTGCACCGGTCACGGTTGCATGTCCTCCTCCGACCTTCGACTGCGCATTCGCCTTCAACATCGGCACCCACCACGTTTCCTGCTACGGTTCCGGTCTCCCGGCATCTCCTCTCCCCTCACTCACTTCGGAACCCTAATGTAAGTACCCTCCTCCTTTCTTCCTCTGTAAGGTGCGACCCCTCCCCCATTCTGAAATCTGCAAACTGTAAGTCGCATCCCCTCTCACTACTGTTCCTCTCAATTCTTGTGGCTTCGAAATGCTATATGACATTTTTTATATATATACATATTATTGTTTAGCTTATGGACACATTGCATGACCTTCTTTGGCACAAAGGAAAAATTCCTGATTCCTATGTTTCTCCTGTGAATTTGATCTGATTTCTGTGAAATTCCTGTGCGAATCCTATGAAATTTTTGTGTGAATAACAATGTCAGTTTGATGACGTCAACGACCGAAACTGTTACAGTATACTATCTGTTTTGCTGACATCATCTTTGATGACACTACTATGACCGAAACTACTATGACTCCTGTCCTAACTCCTAAATGCTTTTATAGGAAGGTTGCTGTTGCTATATGACATCTAGATTATAAACATAATCTAGTATAATCAAATTTTAGGCACAATGTATTTATTATAATAGTGCTTTTCAGTTGTAGTTGTGCTCGATGATGAAAGCGGACTAAGTGAGATGAGAGTGGCAGCATGGACCATATTTTGCGACTTGAGATGTCAGATATGTTTTGCCATACGAGTCAAGGACCTTAGAGCGTTGGAAGGCTATTAAATTGGCAACCCGCACTAAGAGCAAAGTCTTTCTATTCTGCACCCTCTTCTTATCAGTATCCATTTAGATACAATAATATTTTTCTATTTTTAGTACACAATCTTACAATGGAGGAAGTTGGTGCATCGACACCTGTGTCTTCTTCTCCCAATAGCTCAAGCAACTCATCGTTTGAGGAACCTTCCCCTCCCTATCCTCCATGCGCAAAAAGGCAGTGCCTGCCGCAAGAAGACCCCAAATACAATCCTACCGATGAGGTACTTCATAGTCAAATTAACACTGTTCATTTTAACTCAAACAGAAATGCTTTATAACTCTATATTTTGTAGCATATTCTCGCTCGAAGCACTAGACGACTTAATTTCACTAATAAAGATGAAGCGACGGTGCCGACTGAGGACATGACTGCCCCCACATCATTCACTTCACAGAAGACACGAAAGGGTGGTTCCAGGAAAGCCAACAAGCTACATGCTAGAATTTTTGCTGTAGAAGCTGTCGACCAATGTGGTGCACCTGTGGAGCCAAAAGGAATCAATGCAAAATGGCGTAATTATTGTGGTGTCTTAGTAAGAGAAAAAGTTAGGATTGCATTTCATGATTGGTGTAGTGTCCCAGAAGGAAAAAAGAATAAATTGTGGGACAACTTGTGCGCAAAGTACCTTTTCCTCACAGATTGCCTTAATCGTGCAAAAAAGACTTCCCTCTACACAATGGGAAGATGCCTTCGGACATTTAGGACGAACCTTAATAAGGATTATGTTCGAAAAGGTCTAACACCATTCAACAAGTTCGGTTTCATCACACCTGATGATTGGAAAGCATTTGTTGAGAAGATGACATCTGAGAATGCTTTAAAGACTAGTGAGTCTTTTAAGGAACTGAGTAAAAAGAACAAGATGCGTTCGAATCTCGATCCTAGTGGATATGCAGCTAAAATCAAACAGTGGAGGCTAAAAGAACAACAGGATCGAGAAGCTAGGATACTAGACTCACTAGAAGGATGCAGTGAACGCACTCGAAACTGGGTCTTGGGTCAATCCAAGTCAAGTGATGATGGGCAATTGATTCTTAAAAGCTCGGATATTAGTGAAGTTGTACAAAAAGTCAAGGAGCTAGCTGCAAAGGAGAAGGAATGCACCTTTAAGCAAAAGAGGGAAAGAGACCAGCTTACTGTTGCCCTTGGAAACAAGGAACATCGAGGTCGTACACGAGCCGTCTCTTCAATGGCTGCGTGAAAATTAGGGTTCCTGGACGACACGAGCAGCTACAAGAAGTGTGATCCACCCAAGAAGGATGATGACCACGAGAAGTGGAAAGAAAACTTCTTCTAATTCCTCAAAAAATCTACAGTTTGTCCAACCATTTGCTATACCGGATGTCCGAACCAGTGTCAACAACATCAAAACTACTCCAACTACTAAAAACCTACCTCTAAGCAGCCATGGGTCCACTCCTGAACCGGCCACTAAGTACCCAGGAAAAGGAGCATCAAGGTTGTAGAAGGCATTGCAATGCATGGTCGTACATTTCATACTGTATCTATTCCACCAGAGTGTGCCAAGATTCAATTAATCAAGGTAGTAGATGACAAGTCTTGATTTTGGTCTCGATTATCCTGATGAGGAAGAGGGGATTGACACTCCGGGAGATGTCGTTAATAATTTCGTCCTTTGGCACCGACGAGACATTGTTTTGCAATCTACGGTTGAAACGACACCAGTGTCTCGACCTACTCTAGCACTTTCGCCTCGGTCTTCTCCAACAGAAGAGAATGAAGGTGCTGGTGCTGAGGAGCCTATCATGGACCCCCACCGCCTCTCGAGAGACATGAGGATGAGGCTGCTGCTGCTGAGGGGCCTCTCATGGGTCCCTCCGCCTCCCGAGAGACATGAGGATGAGGTAGCTGCTGCTGAAGGGCCTATCATGGACCACCCATTGCCTACTGAGACACATGAGCATGAGGCTGCTCTTGCTGAGGGGCCTATCACGGACCTCCTCCACCTCCCGAGACACATGAGGATGAGGGTGTTGCTGATAAGCCTATTGATGACCTCCCTACGCCTCAACCGACACGTGCTAACGACTCAACATCCAGCAAGAGTATAGGTCAGTACCTTCTATTAACTTGTATGTTAACCACTAAAGTGTAGAACACACATTAATGTTTTCTTTTACAGTTGAAGCGTACCTCAAGGGTATGAGAC
The DNA here is from genome assembly GCA_001602295.1 of Zoysia matrella. Taxonomy (NCBI): domain Eukaryota; kingdom Viridiplantae; phylum Streptophyta; class Magnoliopsida; order Poales; family Poaceae; genus Zoysia; species Zoysia matrella. The sequence continues at coordinate 273,756 of BCLG01000069.1, forward strand.
AACCATACACCTGTGAAAAAAAACTGGTGAAGGATCTTGGGATCTTATAGAGGATGATTTTCTTGAGTTTAAACATGGCATGCGACTATTACCGAGCCGTATGTTCAAAGAGAAGGATTGGATACTGCATAGATTTCACGGGTAGTACTTAGAAGCATGTGCTAAAGGTGTTCAGTTTATCCAAGTTAAGATTCCTAGGGAGCTTTTTAACACTGTGCCAATGGATCTAAATGTGTCATTTGAAGACATACATGCCCTCTATCGACTTCAGAGATTGGATGCCAATCTCATAACCGAGTGTTTCGAACAATAATAACCTTATAATTAGTCATACTATTAATAAACACCATAATTGACTATATATTTTTTCATGTTTTTAGAATGTGCTTCCACTCTGGTGCGCATAAGAAAGTAGGGTACCTTAACCCAACAGCAATACGCTAGTCAGCGATCAACATCCCTATGGGCCAACATGACTCAAAGGGCAAGAGGAAGAATCAACAAAAGGCGTTCCAAAAGGTATTGGTCCAAAATGCTAGTGATGTTGCATCAGCCTACATAGGTAGGGCCATGTACGATTGGCGAGACAGGCAGTGCATCATGGCTCCTTATAACTTTGAGTGAGTATGCTTTCCTCTATTACTTACTTAACCCTAATTTTGACTAATAAATTGAAACACTAACATGATTAAGTGTACTTTTATTATAGCGATCATTGGATTGCTTTCATGATATATTCAAAATATGGGAAGGCTTGTGTATTTGACTCCATTGATCGTGAGAGGAGCACCTACAATGATTTCTTGGAAGTTCTTGATTCATAATGACCTCTAATATCATTTTTATTCTTTAGTGATATGATATTCCTAATGATAACACTATATTTCTTATCGGTGACAGCACTTACAAGTTCTACATCAAGATTCGAGGACAACACTATCCAAAACGGATAGAAAAAATGTTGTACAAAACACATTTTCTGGTACTACTACACCGTAATTGAATAATCTATATCTATATCTTTGAGACTTTTAACCTTTTCATTTTGTTTCCAAAGTGTGAAAAACAGGCTCCTGGTAGTGTGCATGGTGGCTACTATGTGTGTAAATACATAGAAGCTGGCTCTGAAAAATACATGACATTGCCCAAGAAATATTATGTATGAAAAAATGTAAGTACTTGCAGTTTTAGTAATATTGTTATATGCATTTTTACAATGTATTGATATTTGCGTTTTAGTAATTACTAATTATGTTCTTAATATTGGCAGCCAGACAAGCAGGTGCAAGGAAGCCAATTGGATGAAGTCACACTCAATGACATTGCAGCTCGGATGATCCGCTTCGTGATGCATGAGTTTATTCATCCAATGGGTCAATATTATGACTCAATAGGTGATGTGGCAACAAATCCAGAACTTGCTAATTGGTGTGAGAAATATAACAATGCTGAACTAATTCGGCAAAACTTTGAGACTGGGCAGAAGAGAATTAATGAACAAGATCGGAGTTGGCCGAGCAAATGAAATTTTTAGTTGTTAATTCTATGTGAAGTATGTATATGTGTAAATTAAGCTGTTGTAGTGGATGAACTTGTGTACATATGTGACCCTAAATATTCACGTTGTGAATACATTGTCTCTATCAATATATTTTATTAATCTGTTATTTGCATTTGATTTGTGTTATTCAGATGGCTCTTATTCAATTATATGAATGTGTAATTAAATACTAAAAGTGTCGGTTTTGTGATGTCACAGAAATCGACACTCCTAATCCAAGAAGTAGTGTCGGCCACGTGACGTCATAATATATGACATGAGAGTCCTGTAAACAATGTGGACAAAATTGACATCATTAAGACCGACACTGTTGGTAGTTAGAGCAGTGTCGATTGCATGATGTTAACACAACTGAAACCACAGTGAAAATATCAGTGTCGGTTCCATGACATCATAATAAACGACACTGATGTTAACGTAAATGAGTGTCGGTCGAATGACTTCAAGAGAGCGAAACTGGTGTAACTAATAGCTGTGTCAGTCATATGATATCATGCCGTCCAACACTGCTGTTGTTGTTACTAGTGTCGATCAGATGATATCATGCCGTCTGACACTGCTATTATTGTTAGTAGTGTTGGTCCGATGATATCATGCCGTCCGACACTGCTGTTGTTGTTGCTAGTGTCGGTCTCGCTGGCGTCATCTTGATCGACACTGAAGACACTGCTATCAGTGTTGGCCAGATGATGTCATTTGACCAACACTGATAATTTGATTCAGTGCGGTTTCTTCAACTGAATATTGATTACCGTTTACAGCAGTATCATATGAGGAGTGTCGCATAATTTGACCGATACTGTAGAACCTTATGATATGACATTGAAGGGTCTTTTCGTATAGTAGTGCACGAAGGCTACAACTAGGAGTGTGAATAGGTGTATCTAAGATTTACTTGTGAATCTCTTTAGTTAAAAAATGAATTAAGGTGCCATTTGGATACTTGGAAATGAGGAACAGGATAGGGAATAGCAAATGAGAGGAAAGATCTGAACCGTGCATTCCTCTGTCATATCAAATCTTACCCATCCATTTATTGTCTAATTTCAATCCCACCTCCTATTTCCTGTTAGCCAAACACCACCTAAGTTTTCAAAATCCTCATCACTTTTAAAAAACATCATCGAGTCCAAGTTCACCACCAAGCAGTCCTAGAGTTGTCGGTCGTGCTTCGTGCAAGATAGCCATGCACTAAGCAACCAAGGTCATAGCTAGAGTCATAGCAACGAGCATGTTTACTGTTACTGAATAATGTAGACTGCATGTAGGTGACCATCAATGTGCATGATGATCATGTATGCTTGTAGCTTAGGTACTTAAATAGCCATCAGTGTGGTGGCTTAGTGCGGGCAAGTTTCTTAAGGTTTGGTGGTCCTTGTTTACCAGCCTGTTTGTTTCCCAGCAGTGGTTTAGGTCGCGTACCTGATGCCTCAGGGTCAAACAACGAGACGCCGGCATGAGAACGAGCTCCGCCGTAGAGGAAGAAGCTTCGACGTCGCCACGACCAACAAGGACATCGCTACGATCCTTCGGACCGCCGTCGAAGCCTGAAAGAAGCAGCGAACAGATCCTTCGGACCTCTATCGCACAGCTTTGAAGAGGAGAGTCGCAGTAGATGTCACACCCCAAATTTCTCAATTTGGGGATGTGAACTTTTCTTCACCAAAATAAAGTAAAATTCCAAATAATTTTAATAATTTTAATTATTATTGGTTTGTTCTCAATTTTAAAAGTATTCAAAACTTCCTTGAAAATAAAGTTTTAAATGTTTTTGTCTAATATTATCTTACTTTAATATAATGATTTTGTATTTATCTTAAAACCAATCTTATTTGATAAAAAAAATAATAAAGAGGTTTTTCCCTAAATTTGATTTTTGAAAATATGTCTTTAAAACATAATTTTATTGTGAACTTTGATTCTAGTTGGAAACTTTCAAATGAAGTAAAATGAATCTATCTCATATTATTTCAATGTTTTGGAAATAATTTTGTAAAATGATTTTTGGTATTTAGAAGCAAGTTTTATTTGATTTACAAAAAAAGAGGGTGCTTTCTCACAATTTTCATTTTCAAAAAAGATATCTTGAAAGTATGATTTTTATTATAAAATTTTGTTTTATTTGAAAAGGTTTCAATTAACGTTTGAAATTAATTTATCTCAAATACTTTCAAATATATTCTTCTATTGTTTCAAAATAAAATAATTGGATAAAATAAATTATAATCAATGAAAAATAAACAAAAGGAAAGAAAAGAGGTTTTCTCGAATTTTGGATTCTAGAAACATATGTCTTAAAATATGTTTTTATTTGAAATGGTTCAAATAAAGTGAAATGCATTTATCCCAAAAAAATTCAAATTAATCCTCTCATTTTCAAATAATCTAATTATAATAATAATAAAGAATTAAAAGTGAATAAGAAAAGAAGTAGAAAGGAAATAAGAAAATAAAAGAATAAAAAAATCCCCGCGACCCACCTAGCCCACCGCAGCCCCAGCCATGACCCCCTTCTCCCTCCCTCGCTCTGACCAACAGCTCGGCTCCGCTTGTCATCCCCTTCCTCCGGCCGCCTCCGCAACAGCCGCGCGCGCCGCCTCAATTTTGTTTTCCCAATCTCCGTGGGATTCCTCCCCTAATCGCGTGCCACAACTTCCTCGAGTTGTCCGTACCTATATCCCCTATAAATCCCCCATGAAACCGCGCCGCTCGGCCCTCTCTCTCCTCGACAAAACCCGAAACCCTTGCCGCCTGTCGCGCCACCCCTTGGAACCGCCCCGGCCACCACCGACCTCATGCCGGCCTTCCCTGCTCCCCGCCGCCCCTGCCCGGCCGATTTTCGCCCCCAGCCAGTTCTTGGACATCGCCCTCGCCACCACCGAAGATCGCCACCAACACATCGCCGTCGTGCCCCCATCTCCTGCGTCCCCCAACCTCGCTCGAGCCCGTGGTGAGAATCCCCACCTTGTCCTCTCTATTTTCCCTTATTTCCGTCGAGAACCCGCCCCTAGAGCACCGGGGACCGAACTCGCCCAATTAACCTTAAAATCAAAGGCCTAGGTCTATGCAACGTCACCCAATTAACGTCATCCATCCGATTCAAATCCAAAGGTCAGCTTAATCCACGTGTTTCTTTCAATCCAATCCATCCGATCTAGATCCGACGCCCCAAATTAATCCATGAGTTTCCAATAACAAAACAAATACTCAACAAACTCCTAAAATATCTCTTTCTCTTTATATTCCCCACCATCCCCTCAACTCCCCACGTCCTCCTCCAACCCCCCCCCCCCTCATATTTCTCTCTTCCCAATAGATCGCGACCAGTCACCCTGGCTCTGATTTTGATCGACGTTCCCGGAGATCTACCCAACCAAATTGCACCAAATTTTGTCAGCAGGTGCACCTTGATGTCCTCTACAACGTATCCAAAAATCATAACCATTGGAGTTTGGTAGCTTTCGGGATCTACATCGCAATGACTGCTGCTCCCTGATCTAGATCTGTTCAGCGCGTGGATCGGTAATCTCTTCCTTGTTTTTCTCAATTTCAGCCATCCCCTTGATGAAACTTTTATACCATGTTGTGTTCTAGAAAGTCCCCTTTTCAACCCCCAAAGAGTTTGCCAAGATTCCTCACGGTTCCACCAGGAACGTGACTTCCTCATCGACTACCGTTGCAGAACAAATACCAGATCTAATTCATCGATCTGCTTTTCAGGTTAAATCTAGTTCAAGCTATCATGTCTCCATCGTGTTCCAGAAAATTTCACATGTTTCTGTTCAAACATTTTCTTGAATCTTGCAGTCAATCATCGGGAACGCGCATGTCTTTGCACTGCTATTTGTGCGCAGCCAGACGTGTTGCCTTCGTTCATCACTTGTTATCATATAATACTTTGAAGTTTCTCTGTTGTAGTATAATCCTTTGTGAGTCCCTCAACCTTGTTATCACTCCATAATGACTTTTCAATATTTCATATGATTCTTAGTTTTGGTTGCTTGATTGTTTGGTTGTCGGTTGTTGCACGCTTAGACGAATACGCTTCGGATCCGCTTGCGAGGACTTCAAGAATCAGAACTCCAAGATCATTGAGCAGCAACACAATTACAAAGGCAGGTGTCCTCGACCATCTTGTGCCTATTTTATAAAATCTCTATCTTATAGATTGCATGCTTGTGTCAAATTGAATGCGCACCTACTATTAGGAATTCAACTAGAATCCTTATTATGCGTTGTCGCCCTAGTTTACCTTTTTGTTAGGTAGATTATATGCTTAGCTTGCTGTTGTCGGGATGGGTGATATTAACTTGAACTATTGTCATACTTGCTTCACGAGGATTAACATGTGATTTAATAGTAACTTAGAGATTAGTGATTTGGGAGATATGGTTGGTGTAGGGCTGTGTGCGGGGTTACCGGCACTGTCCTTTGGTATGTTATCTTTCCAAATCTAAGGATCGGTTCGTGGAGCGACCACCCACGTGTTTCTGTACAGCTACGATGTCAAGAATGGGCGCGGCCTGGCGTAGTAAGTAATGAAAACCAGTTCTGTGCGTGCCAAACGGTGGAGCGGGGAAAGCGGGTTACGCCTGGATCCGCCTGGAGAGAAATGTGTGGGGAAGGGAGGGTTACTCTCGGGAACCATTCGGCACAAGAGAGGGCCTCTCGGGTTTTCGGTTAGTGCCACGGGTGAAACCTTAGTGGGCACATACAAGCTGGTGGAAGTCAGAGAAAATCTTTGAAGTGATCTGTTGGCCCTCACACCAAAGAAAGTGTGCGAGTGCTCGGCCAGCACAGGCGTAATGGAGATTCTTTAGTCCACTTGAAAACAGGGGATGAAATCACTTCTCGCGAGGAATTGTGTACAACCTCTGCAGAGTTAAAACTGTCATGACATCCGTGCTCACGGTCACGAGCATTGCATGGACCCTCACATGATTAGTGAAATTTTGGTATGGTTTGGTTGGTGAGTACAGTGGGAGACTGATTGGTTCTGATGTTGGTGCTGCAACCGGGTAGGCTGTAAGCATGTTGGTTTATAGGTGTGATGTCTTTCACTTAGTAAATAGGTGCTTAATAGAAAGTGTGTCTCTATTATGTGTGTTTATGTAAAAAAACCTTATGTTGCCTTTGTCTTGTTTGTTACCACATGTCATCTTTTCCCACACTTGCTGAGTACATCCCGTACTCAACCTTACCTTTATCAATGTTGCTCAGTAGAAAGCTAAGTTTAAAAGGACGTTGAAGACACAAGAGTGGAAGTTTAGGTTTGCCGTCTCTCCGGTCGACTACCTGTGGAAATTGCGCTACGTTTGGTTTTTTTTTTACGCTGCAATTCGGTAATCATTTTAATTCTCTTTATTCGTGACATTGTTCTGTTTTACCATTAATGAAGTCACTTTATGTGTGAAACTTGATTCTTACGCACACATAAAAGGTCACTTGGTTTTAGCCTTAAAACCGGGTGTGACAGTAGATAGCCAGAGCAGACGGAGCAGCGGCCGGGCACCCCCAACTGAATCAGACCACTTCGCCAAAAAACGGCAAAAACTCCGGCCAGATCTAGCCTCCAACAAACCGGCTGAAGTAGCCGGACCACTGCACCACATCAACAACAGCACCAGGATGCTGAACGATGCTGTGCACCTCCAAGACAAGAGCCAAACGAGCCGGATCTCGACTCCACGAGCTCATCGCCGGTGTTGGAGAAGAACGCCACCGAGATGGAGAGCACATGGAGAGCACGGAAGACCTTATACCAAACAAGAAGATGTCGCATTCGCCTCAGCATCAACTCCGAAAACCTAATCCTAACCTAAGAAAAACACCCTAGAACAGAAGAAACAAAAGCCAACCGACAAGAGCACAACGATCCTCCAGCTCCTCACGACGCCCAAAGGTCGTCGGAGGCGAGGAGGGCCGCTGGCTCCATCAGTGGGGAGTGACCGATTTTTTGGGGGCGAGCGGATTTTTGGGAAGCGGCGCTGAGGGTGTGCTTTGAGTATGAGCATCCGTTGTTTCTGCGATCCGTGAATTTGTATGTTGTTCTACTTCTACCTGAATGTTTACAGTTTGCTAAATTAACGGAGGTCATCTCCAAATCACCACGCATTGTGTTAATTAGTACTCCCTCCAATTTTAAAATATTAACACTGTTGACTTCTAACATAAACTTTAACCATTCATTTTATTCAAAAAAATTGTTCAAATATGTAAAATTATTAGTTGTGTTTCAAATACCACTAATGATAAAATAAATTATAACAAAATATGTTACATTTATCAAACTTTTTTAAATAAAACGAATAATCAAAGTTGATGTTAGAAATCAATTGTATCAATATTTCAAAACTGAAGGAAGTATATGGGTAAAAAATTTAGCATGAAAGAAATTGTAGAATACTGAGAACATACACTTTTTATGCACATTACTCGGCCAGATACTCGGCCTGCTGTCAGTCTATCTGGTAGAGCTTTCAAAAGCAACAACACTGATATTCAGGTTAACTTTCGGAAGCAAACTACTAAATGTTCAAACGACTAACAATGCTGGATTTCTTCCGCAGACAGTTCGTTCAACGCCAGAGCGGAATCCCAGCTCAACCACCAAGCTATTAAAACTGCAATTGACGCCGCTAACCTTTCCATCCGCCACTCACTTGCACGGCATGACACTAATGACATCGATCCAAGGTTCTACAAGCCAAAAACACGACCCAATCCTGCTCATGAGCAGCCTATGCATTGGTATTCACATCCATACATAGCAGCTGAAACCTTGTTTCACCAGCAATTGCGCAATATCTTCTTCGGCGGATTCAGTTTTGGTTGGACTAATTCATCAGTGGCTGGTTGCGAGGGCTGTCACCAGCAGGCCCAAGACAAAGAAGGGCTGCGCGCTCGCCTGTCATTAGAGTAAGATTGTCGTAATCAGATTATGGTTGCATGATGTTGTTCTGTGTTTACAGCTTTGGACCAGGGAATGGCTGGAGGAAAAAAGTAAGATAACCAGCTTAAGCGCACCTGGTATTTAACATCATACTTCACAGGGTCCTTTAGGAAGTACTGGAACTGCTCCATGAAAGAGAAGAGGGTTAACTGAACAGAAGTTAAGCTATTAAATAAGCAGACATCTATTCTCTTCTCCACTTTGTTTCTAATTTGATTATGCAGATTTGTATAAAAAGTTTGGTATCAGCAATGTTCAAGACTATTCTCTGTAGATACATCCATTGGAGGTTAGTAGTTTTAGTAAATTTAGTAGTACAATGTTGTGCGAAGAGTATAAGAAAACCTGGGCAAGGGGGTAAAAAACAAAGGCACGAGAGTAAGAGAGGAAGTAGAACAGTCATTTACCTGGAAGAAGATCTGAGGAATTGTTAGTCCAAGAAGTGCTAGGGCATAATACATCTTACCAGTGCTAAATAGGTAGACTGAAAAGTGAAACTTTTATGTTAGAGTAAATTCCTACAGAAATTCAACATAAATTGTAAATCAATTTATGTTTGCCCTGCCCTGTCATGCCACGGCAAACATAAACTCAACATAAATAGGCTTTACTTGGTATAATAGTTTTTTTTTTCTCAAATGCGTAGGGAACTGCACGTTATTTCATTAAAAAACAAGAACAATACAAAGGATTTTTTTTATATAATCCGACTGGTTAAATCTCATCCCACTGGTTTTAGGGGTTACTATCTGTCGGGATAGTATACTCCGAGTATCTACGGATCATCTTCTACAGCACGGCCCACCTGCGGCCTGCGATCCTTCAACGGCCCACCAAGAACTTCACAAAGGCGGCCCGGCCGCAGCGGTCGGGAAGCCTCGCCAAGGCCCGAAGCCGAGGCGGGTGCAATCACCCCGACCCTCAAGGGTCGAGACCCGAGCTATCAAGACCCTAGGGGTCGAGACTCGCCTGCCGACCGCTACGAAACAGTCACTACTCCAACAATCACGCCGATTCAAAATCCCTAACGACGTATAGCTCCGCAGAGAAGATAAGCATTCCGAAAGATTCCGCAACTACCCGGCTGGACGAGAAACAACCCACCGGGCGATAAAGCTGAACAGTAAAGTAACCTTGTTCCCTCTCAGTGAACAAAGGTATGAATGGGAGGCGCCGATCGTCTGCCCCGAACGCCAGAGAGCATGATTCACTGAAGACCGCGGCCCCACCTGTTAAGGGGTCATCCGTTTCCGTAGACGACAAGATGCTCAAACCATGATCCGGTCAACCCAACCATGGTCCGGCCAAAACAATCCAGGTCCGGCCCTATAAAAAAGGGCACCCGAAAAGCGAGAAAGCAACACAGAGAACAAAAAGAAGCAACAGAGAACAAAGAGAAGAGAAAAGCTATACGTAGAGAAAAGATACACATCACCACTTGTAAATCACCCCCACCACACGAGCTTGAGACTCTCGGATCCGTCCGAAGCCCTCCCGCATTGTACTCTCGTGTTTTTGAGATTCATACGACCGATCTCTCATCCCTGGACGTAGGGTATTACGCCTCGAGGCGGGCCGAACCAGGTTAACCTTTGAGTCTCGCTTGTAGACTAGGCCATTCGATTCCGAAAACGCACGATCTCCTATCCGATCGTATAAATTTACTGTGCCGGTGTACGAAACACCGACACTATCATAACTCAGTTGACATTTGACATGGTTTCTAACACGTGAAATTTTTTATGTTAACCCGAACACACTTTTAACTAAGCACATGCTGTGTTCAAAGTAACTTCCTCTAAAGTTCTTTTAAAGGTTAGATTAAAAAAAATGTGATTACTCCTATCATGGATCCACGAACCACATGACAAACTGCAGTTTGCTATGTATGTGAAACTAATATAGTAAGCCTTAAAGGTAAATTATATGAAAAGAAGACAAGGATAAACTAACAAAGAAAAAAAATTCTGTCTTACCTGCAACAGATAATTGCGTGATATCAATTGCTCCAACACATATCCATTTTGCAGTTTCCATCCCAAAAGCAACAGGAAGCGACTACAAAAAATACACATAAATTAGCACAGAGAAACCATTAGCGTGATAAGAAAATAATTATGAAAAGAAGAATAACCTGAAGCCCCAGTGTTCTATCTCCTTCAATGCTCTTAAAATCATTAACAATAGCAATTCCTAGCTGCATAATAAGGAAAGTAGGCATTCGTCATAACTGTTACGAGTGAGCAAAGCAAGGTGAATACGAAATAGAAAAAAGAATTACCCCTGCTATGCTGTAGAAAGTGGTCAGTACAACAATTTCAGGAGTAAGAGTTCCGAACAATGCCTGGCCAGCCCACCTGCAAAAATATTAATAGTTGCAAGTTTGTTGATATATTTTGGTACAGTTGCCACAAACACTATTTTCACAATTCGAAGAGAACAGACAATGCTCGTCATACCAGGGCAAGCTAATGTAACTTGCACCCAAAGCGAAGTTCCCAATCCATCCATTCTGCTTGAGCTGAAATTTATGACAGATTTTGGTGAGTACGATTTTGGTGAGTACCTCTTTTGTTTATCAGAAAGCACGTCAGTCCCAGAAAACTATGCTTAAAGAAGAGAACTGAACTGTATACCAAAAGAAATGAAGTACCTTGAGTGGTGGTGCTGAATATATGTAAGAAAGTAAGGAGCCACCAACAGCGAGATAAAAAACAATAGGAAAATCATGCCCTGCCTGAAATGAAGGAAACCATAAGAAAGTAATGGATGACTTCGTCAACATGCTGGTACAAGACAGAAGTTTGTACAGGACCTACCCATATATCTAACAAAGCACCCAGACCAAGCCCTGCCAGTAGTAGCACCCATATCTGAGTTATTACCTAAAGAAAGGCATTATCATCAGAAATATGTTTCACCATGACACTAGTTTGTAGAAGTATGATATCAGTATATAATTATCATCAAGAGACAGCTTCATTTCAAAATGTGACACAACTGTATAATCCATGACATGTGCTTCAAGAGAAAGACTAATCTGAAAATTTTAGGACTCCAATCGTTGGGCTTCAACAATTTAGGACTTGACTCACATGTGGGCATGCACCTAGCTGGTCTCGTATGTCATCCACACGGAGTCCTAGATCGTCGAAGCCACCACTATTGGAGTCCCAAATCGTCAATTATTCTTGGTGAGTAAGTGGACCAAAAATTAGTACAGGGGGTTTCTGCACACATGCTGTAGTCTGAGGGAATAAATTCAGCTTTTTATCCCAACAAATATTATTTTCAACAATATATATAATACTGGAAAGCAACGAAGAACTCCGCCTATGTTTAACATAGCTTTATGTTTAACATAGCCGGTCCCAAGCCCGGATAAAGGAGGAGGGTACTCTGCCTATGCTTCCTAACATGGAGGTTTCACCTATGTTGCCACGACATAGCCGGTATCAAGCCCAGATAATTTAGTGGGTTGTGTTAGGCGTGGCGAGCCAACAACTATCTTAGCCATTTCCATGGAAATGAAACCCCAAAAAATTTCGTTGGGACGTAACCCTCTTAGCGACGCGCTATGCCGGAACCCGGTTATGACGAAAAATGAGCAAGGGCCGGGTCACCACACCCTTAGTGGTGCGTCGTATCGTGATCCGGATGCGGTGACAAATGTGCAAAGATCGGGTTGTCGCATCCTTAGTGACGCGCTATGCCGTCGCCCCGGTGTAGTGGAAAATGAGCAAGGGTCTTCGCATTTGACTCGACGGATGCGGGGGGGAAAGAAGCTAGTCGAGCCTTGTAAGTTGCGGGTAGGTAATTGGAATGTACGGTCACTCTCGGGTAAGCTTCGAGAGGTAGTCGATGCTATGATTAGGCGACGTGTGCATATTCTTTGTGTTCAGAAGACAAAATAGAAGGGTCAAAAGGTAAAGGAGGTGGAAGATACCGGTTTCAAGCTTTGGTACACGAGGACATTGACAGCAAAAAACGGGGTAGGCATTGTGATCGACAAGAGGTTTAAAGATGATGTGGTGGACATCAAGAGGCACGGAGATAGGATTATTCTAGTGAAGCTGGTTATTGGAGATTTAGTTCAGAACGTAATTAGTGCTTATGCCCCTCAAATAGGTCTGGATGAGTGTCAAGAAGCAATTCTGGGAGGATTTGGATGCGATGATCAGCAGTGTACCTATCGCTGAGAAGCTCTTTATAGGAGGACCTAAATGGGCACATTGGCTCTTCTAGCGTAGCCTTTGAGAGGGTGCATGGTGGTTTCGGCTACGGGAGTAGGAATCAAGAAGAGGAGTGGGTTTTGGACTTTGCTTTGGCCTAAGATTTGTTTGTTGCGAACTCCTGTTTTAGAAAGAGAGCCTCTTATTTAGTAACCTTTCAGAGTGGTTCTCACTGTAGCCAGATTGATTTTATCTTAGCAAAAAGGGAAGATAGATATGCTTGCTTAGACTGTAAAGTGATACCAGGAGAATGTGTGATATCTCAGCATAGGCTTGTGGTTGCGAACTTTCGCTTTCAGTTGCGCTCTCTACGGAGGAAGCAAATCAAAGTAAAAATGACAAAGTGGTGGAAGTTTAAAGAAGATGCAGCACATACTTTCAAGGAAAGAGTTATCAAGGAGACCCCTTGATAGGCAAAAGATGATGCAAATGTTATGTGGGTGAAGATGGCCGCTTGCATTAGAAAAATAGCCTCAGAGAAGCTTGGTGTGACTAGAGGAGCCAGACATGAAAACAAAGACACATGGTGGTGGAACGAGAATGTCCAGAAGGCTATCAAAGAGAAGAAAGTGCTTTAAGCGAGTACACCTTGATAGGAGCGTGGTCAACATAGAGCAATATAAAATAGCAAAAAAGACCGCAAAGCGGGCGGTGAGTGAGGCAAGAGGTCGGATGTTTGGTACTTTGTACCATCGACTAGACATGAAAGAAGGGGAAAAAGACATCTATAAAATAGCCAAAAACCGAGAGAGGAAAACTAGAGACCTCACCCAAGTTAAATGCATTAAGGATAAAGCAGAGCGTCTGTTAGTAAATGATAAAGAGATCGAGGATAGATGGAGGGAGTATTTCGCTAAACTCTTGAACGAAGATAGTGAGAGCTCATCCATCGAGCTGGATATCTTTTCCGATGACCAAAATAGGCACTTTGTAAGAAGGATTCAGGAATCTAAGTTAAAGGAGACCTTGAAAAGGATGAAAAGAGGTAAAGCGCTGGGTCCAGATGGGATTTCTATTGAAGTGTGGAAATGTCTTGGGGATGTAGCAATAGTTTGCCTCACCAAGTTGTTCAATCTAATCTTTCGATCAAACAAGATGCCTGACGAGTGGAAGCGGAGTACTTTAGTACCGATCTTTAAGAACAAGAGAGATGTGCAAAGTTGTACTAACTATCGAGGGATCAAGTTAATGAGGCACACAATGAAGCTATGGGAGAGGGTTATTGAGCACCGTCTGCGAGGATCAACGAGAGTCACCTAAAACCAATTTGGTTTCATGCCCGAGAGATCCACTATAGAGGCAATTTTCTTAATAAGACAACTGATGTAGAGATATAAAGAACAGAAAAAAGATCTGCATATGGTTTTCATTGACCTAAAGAAGGCTTATGATAAAGTGCTTAGGAATGTTATATGGTGGGCATTGAAAAGTCACAAAGTCTCAACAAAGTACATTAACCTCGTTAAGGATATGTACAAAGATGTGATGACAAGTGTTCGAACAAGTGATGGAGACACCGATGAGTTTTCAATTAATATAAGACTGCACCAGGGATCGGCTCTGAGCCCTTATCTTTTTACTTTGGTGATGGATGAGATCACACGAGACTTATATGAGGACATTCCTTTGTGTATACTCTTTGCGGATGATGATGTGGTGCTAGTGGATGAGAGCAGGATAAGGCTGAACCAGAAGTTAAAATCTTGGAGACATGCTTTGGAGTCAAAGGGTTTTAGACTTAGTAGGTCTAAAACAGAGTGTATAAGGTGTGATTTCAGTGCTACCGCAGTCGAGGAGGGAGATGTTAGACTTGATGGCCAGTTGGTACCCAAGAAATACACTTTCTGTTATTTGAGTTCAATGTTGCAAAAAGATGGGAATATTGATGAGGACGTTAGTCATAGAATTAAAGCCGGATAGTTGAAGTGGCATCAAGCTTCTGGAGTCCTGTGTGATAGTAGGGTGCCTCAAAAACTAAAGAGTAAATTCTATAGGACTGCAATTCGTCCTGCCATGCTTTATGGAGCAGAGTGTTGACATACGAAAAAGCGACATGTCCAATAGCTACACGTAGCCGAAATGCATATGTTGAGATGGATGTGTGGCCACACGAGGAGAGATCATGTCCGAAACGATGACATGCTAGAGAGATTAGGAGTGACATCAGTTGAGAAAAAACTTGTGCAACATCGTTTGAGGTGGTTTGGACATATTCAACGAAGACCACAGGGTGCTCCAGTTCGTAGCGGGATGGTAAGTCGGCTAAACGGTGTAAAAAGAGGCAGAGGTAGATCAATCTTGACTTGAAAAGAGTCTATGAAGAGAGTGGGATATCGACAAAGAGTTAGCTTTGGATAGAAGTTCGTGGAGGCTAGCAATTTATGTGCCTGAACCTTGATTGTCGTTTGTTGCTCCTTTTTAGTCATCTCTCGATATTTCATCTCTAGCCTAGCCCAACTTGCTTGGGACTAAAAGCTTTGTTGTTGTTGTTGTTGTTGGAAAGCAACGAAGAAAACACTTAAATTGACGAAAGACTAAGTCAAAAGAAAAATGAATCAATAATCAAGAAGATAAGCCATGTAGATATCAAGCTTCGAAAGATGGTAAACATCACCAAATTGGTAGCTTGTTTTATGCTCCACTTTTGTTGCAAAAATTCATATGTTTGTTTAAAAAATATGTATGCCAGTTATTAAAATCAAGAATAAAGTTCAATTTACTCCCCTCAAGTATAGCCAAAGTTCAAATAACCCCTTAAACTATGTTTTGGTTTATTTTACCCCGTCAAAACGTAATTTTGAGTCAATTTACCCTCTCATGGAATTCCTTTTTTTTTAATTCTCCGCACACAAGCATAATCTTAAGATGAAACTTTACGAGATGATAAAGCATGATAATGTGTATTAGAAAAATACGTCTCGAATTTTTTACCATTATTTTGCATATAG
>BCLG01000069.1:289458-355141 GCA_001602295.1 Zoysia matrella
AAGAAATTTAATAGTAAGTTAGTCTTTGAAATACAAAACTATATGAAAAATAATGATAGAAAATGTAACAATTTTTTAAATATGCGTTATGATATGTTGTATCATCTTATAAAGTTTCATTTTAAGATTATGCTTGTGTATAGAGAATTAAAAAAGACAAATTCTATGAGAGGGTAAATTGATCTAAAATCACGTTTTGGCGGGGTAAATAAACCAAAATATAGTTTAGGGGGTTATTTGGACTTTGGCTATACTTGAGGGGAGTAAATCGGACTTTATCCTAAATTCAATATATTGCTCATTGTGTAAATTTGAGTATTGAGGCATGATGTTTCAGTAAACAAAATAAGCATCTGTAAAGAAATGGAACAAATGAATGGTGCATTGACCTAAAAGCTATATACATTGCTTCTTTTTCTGGAATTGGTTATCTAGCACCACTAAAACAACAAGTTACAACATATATACCTACAAACTATAAAATATTAGTATCAATCTACACATACGTGTAATTGCAAATGAAACTGAAACTCTGAAACCCAGGCCTACCTCATTTTCTGATATAGCACCTGAAGGAATTGGACGATAAGGCTCATTAATTGCATCAATATCTCGATCATACCAATCATTGATTGTCTACAATAAAGAATGCTTGAAACTGACATGATTATTAGTAGAAATAATGTTCTGTACGAACCACCACAGAGGATCCAAAAATAAACCTGTGTGTATCCTGTAAGGCATGGGCCTGACATTATCATGCACACGATAGATTTTGCAACATCTTCAACTGTCCAGTGGAAGTTTCCTGTGCATAAGCGAGGAAACAACATAAGCATAACAATTGTACACCTACAGGAAAAGTAACCATCTGCACAACAATAGGTCCTTGTATTCTGAGTCTGCATCCTAAATCAAAGAGTTATAGGAAAAAGACTTTCCATGTACTGTGGAAGTTTAGTGCTCATTGTTTTATATCAAACAAAAGTAAGGACGAACACATATAGCTTTGAGGCTATGTTGCTTGCATAATCTCAAGTAATGTCAGTTGCTAACTATTTCATTGTAAGGATGAAAACATAAAAAACAATTTTTTAGTGTTGAATAGCAAAGTAGATATCATAGGAATGTTGACAGCGCAAGAATGATGGCACCACATCCACATGATGTTACTATACAGGAAAGCACAGTTGCCAAAATCTGAAGGATGGACAGTTCTGGTGAAATAGAAGCACACAGGATCCAATGATTGGATATAAACCATTATAATCAGCAAAGAATACCAGAGGCTGCTGCTCCGCAAAGAACTCCCCATACAAGTGGAGGCCACGTCACTGGCTTTGTCAGTTGAAGGCGGATCTTCCATATGTCCTGTGAGCACCATGTGAAAGAGGACACTTATGACATTTCATCATCACCAGTTTCCAAAAATAAGTGCATGATGTCAATGTCTAAAGGTATAAAAATTACACATGTATGAAAAGAAAAGATCACACTAAAATGTTCAAAAAGAAACACAAAACCTGAATTTGTGCCCTTTCATTTAGCAATGTTCATTTAAACTTTATGCTACAAGAATCACTATCACTCAACCATTCGACTGTATTAAAAGCCTGGCTAAGTAAAGGAGGACACCATGTACCAAATGTAAGCCAAACTACATCGAGCAACAGGCATATACAACTTGATCAAAGTATATCTGTAGCGAATGATGTAATAACAGCTTCTTGTTTGGGTAGCTAAGGACTAATGACTGCCACAATGGGTCCCAAAGGCAATTGATTAAAGTTTGGCGGGGCTTCCTTTGGAGAGGACGGAAGGACACTGCCTTGGTGCATGGGGAAAGGTGGTAAGGCCAAAACAGCTATGTGGCTTGCTTGGGCATTTCGGATTTAAAGAACCTTGGATGGGTCCTCAGAGTGAGGTGGCTGTGGTTGAAAACAAACTAAACCACATCGAAAGTGGAGCAGGTTCCCGATTCAGGTGCCAAAGCAAGTGCAAGCCTTCTTCACAATGGCTATTTCTACCAGTATCAGGGATGGACACCTCACCTTGTTCTGGGAAGACAGATGGCTATATGGACAGCGTATAGCTGATATTGCTCACCGTTTATACTCTATCATGCCTCAAAGAATTGTGAAGAAGCGAACAGTGGCAGATGCCCTTAATAATCATCTCTGGATTTCTGATGTACAAAGAGCTTCTTCGACTGGACAGCTAGTAGAATATATCATTCTTTGGGATGAGCTCAGGGTGTTCTTGCTGCAGCTTGGAGTGGAGGATGTTCATTTCTGGCGCTTATCTCCCACGGGAAGTACTCTGCAAAATCAGCTTATGCACACATGTTTCAAGGATCCATTGTTTTAAAGTCTTGGTAACGTATTTGGAAAACCTGGGCTCCCGAAAATTGCAAGTTTTTTATGTGGCTAGTGGCTCATGATAGGTGCTACATGGCGGATAGGCTTGCGTGTCGAGGTCTATCACATCCAGAGCGCTGCCCCTTGTGTGATCAGGCCCAGGAGACAATTGATCACCTCTTGGTAGCATGTTCCTTTGCGAGGGAGTATTGCTTCACCTTCTTGCGCCAGGCTGGACTTCAAAGTTTTGCTCCTCAGCTGGATGAATCAAGCTTTGATAGGTGGTCGGATAGAACATGGCACTTAATTCCGAAACATTAGAAAAAAGGTTCAACTCCATGGCGGCGTTGGGGTCTTGGGTTCTTTGGACACATCAAAATGCATGTGTTTTTGATGGAGCGGTTCCTAGAATGCCAAGAATTCTCAATGCTACCAGTGATGAAAGGCGCTTGTGAGAGATGGCAGGTGCACGAAGCCTCTCTTCCCTGACAGCCCCGGCAGAGGAAGGATGATTTTTCTATAGACAATAGCTAGATCTTGGCTGGGTCTTGGTTCCAAGCAAAGCCATTGCCAGTCAACAACAATTAAAAGCAAACCAAATCATGCAGTTTGTGTCACATAATGTGAACCGCAGTAGGCAATAGCTGCCAAGGCATGCTAAATGCAACTGCACACAAACAACCACAATGCATCTTTCAGTTTTACTTTTCCGCTCTGAAGGCCAGTGTGAGGAAATTGAAATTCGCAAACTGCAGTTACGCATGATATCCATTGTCATGAGTCTCCAGACCCCAGTTCACCACGAAACCAAAACACTACAGTATGAAATGCACGGGGATCAGATGGAAGGAGGCGGACTCACACTCTCCTGCTTGGCGCCTTTGATGCCAAGCAGCTGGTTGAAGCTTGACCCGGACGCTGCCGGAGCCTTGTCCGGGGCCTTCCCCTTCGCCTTCGCTGCGAAACCAACCGACCAAGCAAGTACGCGTCAGAGGAGACCAACTGAGAACGCCAAATACAAATAGCTCGCCAAATCCAGCAAACGGTGGAGAGGCGCTGCAGCCGCGGGAGCACGCACCATCTTTGGCGTCGGTCTCGGCTGCGCGGACCACCGGGAACGGTCTCCTCCCTGCGAATGGAGCCGGCACGTAAAGGTCAAATTAACGAGCCTCGGCTGTGCACATGTAGCATGTCAGAGAGAGCGATGGAGGTGCCGGGCTGTACCTGTTCCATTGAGGCGGAGATGAGAGGGCCGCGAAGGGAGGACGCGGAGAGGGGGGCGGAAGGACGTGGAGGACGAGGTGGCGGCGGCGAGGAGGTGGGCGGCGGCCATGGAGGAGAGCAGAGGGCGAAGAGGTAGCAGCCGCTATCTGACCAGCTGGGGAGTGATGGGGTGGAGGTCCAGAGGATAACCGATAACACCCGTGTAGTCGTGTGCCCGCGGAAGCTGGAAACGATCGTCCCAAGTTTCACATTGAACTTTGGACGAGTGAGTGGCTGGCCCGTTCCCGTTGAAAGTATTCGTTTGATTTTAAAATATTTGACACTGTTAATTTTTAATACTCCTCTTTCGGTTTTAAATTATTGACACCGTTGATTTGTAACATCAATTTTGACCATTTATTTTATTAAAAAAATTATTCAAATGTATAAAATTTTGTTATTATTTGATTTATCATTAGTGAAATTTAAATCACGACTAATAATTTTACAAATTAAAATAAAATTTTTAAATAAGACGAATAGTCAAAGTTGAGGTTAAAAATCAACGGTGTACATAATTTAAAATTGGAGGGAGTATTAATTTTAATTATTCATCTTATTCAAAATATATCAAGTGTTTAAATTTATACTTATGTGTCAAGTATGTTTACCTGACATTTGGGGGAGAGAAAATGTTGGTGGGGAATGAGATTGGAAAATGAAAAAAAATCTAGCTCCATCATTTGCATCCCAATCTCAATCATTTGTTATTCTTCCAATTCTAACCCTCCTCTCTATTTCACATTTGCTAATGGACTTATAACAAAATACTACATACATCCCAAAATAAGTGTTCCTTTGAGTTTCGTGCAATTAATTTTGACCAAAGATTTCTATAGATTTGGGTTAACTTTAAAAATCTGGTATTTGTACTTTTAAATTCTTCATAAGAAATACTTTTATAATATATATTTTTATATATTAAAAATAATTTATATTTATAGAAATTATTAGTCAAAGACAAGTTTGACCAAGCTCAAATGAACACTTATTCTGATATCGAGGAAGTATAGTATGCATCATATTTTTAAAATAAATCAAGGGATAATACCCAATTGTAAGCTTCATGACCTTTGAAGCATTAGAAACCCCAAAGGTATGAATGTTTTGCTGATTGAGTGAGAACCAGGAACTAACTTATTGGATGTAGTATCAACATATGCTTATCTCAAGAATCACAAGTTGGCTTCCTCGAGCATGATCAATGACTCATATGGTGATTAGACTCTTGATGTAGCGTCGCGGTTGGAGGTGGATCAAGGCTAAGGATTAGCTAGAGCCAAGTGTGGCTTAGTGTAGGCTTTGAGTCCATAGGAGAAACTGATACTATTAATAGGGGTTGAGTCATTTCTCTTTAGTCATATGAGTGCTAGGTTGTTTGGATGCTCTAGAGTCCCCAATGGCACTAAGGTGGCAATGCACAAGATGAGGAAGCAAGTGAAGGAAGTTGGAAACAAGATGGAAGTGAAGAATCCAAGTTCAGCTTCGTAATAAGTTACCAGACAGTCCTGTGATATCATCGGACAGTCCTATGACTATAAGTTTCAGCATTTTCAGAGAAGGCGAAATCGGCCATTTTAGTGATTAAAATGGTCACCGGACAGTGGTGACTATGGAGGATGCAGGACTCCAAAGAGGGGTTTTTCGTTTGAAGAAATGGACATCGGAGATTCCGATTATGAAGGTTGTAGGTTTCAGAGAAGGTTGCAAGTGACTGGATCATCGAAGGAGTTGGTCACTGGACAGTCCAGTGACTAGAAGAAGATGGAGTCCAAAGAGAATGTTCTTGGAGCTCAAGACGAAGGTGGTCATCGGACAGTCCAATGGTTGGAAAAAGCAGTCAGCTTTTTGATAACAGCTACAAAGAGCTATTATGGAGTTGGTAACCTATATATAGCCGTGTGTCGGTGCAAGAGAAGATGTCCAACGACCAGAAGAATTGAGGGAACATCTTATAAGAGCAAAAGGCCACCAAAGAGAGCACAAGTGAAAGATTGAAAGATCTTTAGTGCTAAAGGGAGAGTAACTAGAGCATCAACGCATTCCTTGAGCTTATAAGGCTAGAGAGGAGTGATAAGGCTTGTTACTCTTGGTATATAGCAGCCTAGACCGGTTAGGAGTCGGTGATTGAGCTTCCGTGGCGTTTGTGGAAGACGTTACAAGTTTGTGAGAGGTTTTGTGTCCTCCGCTTAAAAGAGACATCAAGAGTGAGCGCCCGAGCCTTGGAGGCTTGTTTTAGCGTTTGGGTATTGTGTGTGACAGCCGGGCCGCCGGTGACTTCACTCCGAGAGTGAAGCGTACCTTTGTGAGCATCGTTTCGGGAACGACGGGAGGGACCGAGACTCCGATGGGAGTGGTCCAACGAGGAGTAGGGGAAGGCGCCATCCTTCCGAGACCTCGGGAAAAAATCTTGAGCCTCTCTTCTCTCTTTACTACTTGTCATTTACCTTCCGCTCTTTTATTCATGCAATTAGTATTGATAGGTTGCTCCTAGTTCACTCATGGTGACTCTCATGCTAGTGTGCCTTGTTTGATTACGTTTATATCATAACTAGCATGCGTAGGAATTGCTTGATGGCTTACTTAGCTTCTAGCTAGTTTATCTTATTTGCTATCCTTTATCTAGCTAGCTCCTAGCCCCGTCCTTGATTTATCTCTCTAGGCTAGGTTGTTGTTCTTGTTTATCCTTAGCCTAGTTCTAGTGTTCCTTGTTGATAGCCTCTAGCATATTAGGTTGTTCTTTGAGTGTTATCTTATCTCTAGTTTGCTAAGATTTGAGTGCTGGCTCCCTAGTTGGCGGTAAGTTGTAGAAAAGTTAGAATTAGTGAGTGCCCAATTCAACCCTCTCTTCTAGGTCACTTGATCCTTACAAGTGGTATCAGAGCCAAGTGCTCAAATTTAGGCTTAACCGCCTTTGAAAAGTGATCGTGACTGATGGAGATATATTCTTCATTGGGGTCTGGTAGTGGCTCATGAGAGAATCTCTTGCTAAGCTACCTATATGCCACAAAACTGGTAGAATCGAGGAGTTTCACTAATGACTTGTCTATCTCCTCCACGAGTGATGCTCTTTGTGCTATCAATGATTATGATTCTCACTTTCTTGATGTTCTTGAGAAATATGATGAAAGCTTGTTTGATGCTTCACTTCGTTTTCATGATATAGGAATGAGAATCAATTCACTTGTTGGCATGATCAAGCAACCCAATGAAGATGAGATTGGCATGAATCAAATTGACGAGGAGTATGCCAAGCTCAATTATCAATGATCATGCTCATATCTCACATGAGCCCCGAGTTTGCACTACTCCTCCCTCCCTAGCAAATCTTCTTTTATTGAATATCATGATGATATTGCTAGTTTGCTTATTGAGAATTCTTATCGGGCTTTATGTGATGACTTTGATAGCCTTGCTATGCTACCTAATGAAACTTTGATTGATTTGTGTCTTCGCTTACATTATCTAGTCAAGTGGATCAACTCTTATGACAAGCGAATGATCACAAATAGTGAGGCTATCAAGAAGGTGATGGAAGCTCTCTCAAATCCAAGAAATGAGGCTATTCTCCTTGCAATTCAAAATGAAGATCTTGAGAAGATTACAATTGAAGAACTAATTGTCAAGATTTCATTGAAGAATGACTCTCTTGATGAGAACATGTCCATTGGTGGTTGTGATCAATTTGAAGACTTATCTACATTCTTGCACAAACCACCATCCATCGAGAAGGTTGGTATGAGTGAATCGAGCAATATTTTGTCTACTAACCATTCTTACTTCTTGGTTTCAAGTAAGGTGGATCATACGCACAATTGCGAAGATGAAGTGGTAAATGATTTCTTGATGAATACTTCGTCGCCTTCACCTCCACCCACATTCATGATTGGAAGAAACGATGGATGGACTATGTTCAAGGATGATAGTAAGAAGGATAAAGAGCTCCTCACCAAGGTGGAAAGCATGGATAATGAGAAGGAGAGGTTAACACACAAGGCTTACATTGTTGGTGAGTGTCTCACCGATGATGATTCAAGCTCTTCTCCACCAAGCGATAATGAAGAATGTGAAGATGAAGAGATTGCCATCACAAGCTCCTCCAATGTTCTACCACCACCTCCCACATGCTTCATGGCAATGATGAAGATGCAAAAGAAGATGAGGATGAGGATGAGGATGAGGATAGTGAAGATGAAGAGCAACCCTCGTACGACGAGCTTATCCGTATGCTTGAGAAATATCATAAGATGATCCTCAAGAAGAACAAAAAAATTGAGGTGGTAAGCAAAGAGCATGAAGTGGCAGTTTTTTGGGTTCGAGAGCTTGAGAGTGAGTTCAATGATCTTATGCAATCTCATCAAGCTCTACAAAAGATTTTTGACAAGCTCAAGGGAGATCACATAGAGCTCAATGAGAAACATAAGAACTTAGAACTCGTTCATGAAGCTCTCAATCTTGAACTTCTCTCTTCCTCATCATCACATGTCTCTAAATGCAATGTTTCTACTTCTTGTGATGAGCTTACCCTCTCCGAGGAGAGTACTTCTCTTGAGCCTTTTATTTTGAAGGAATATCATAAGCTCAAGGAAGAAAGAGAGATGGTGATGGACGGCTTTGAGAGGCTTACCAGAGGGAGGAAAATTCAAAAGGATATCCTAAGCCGCAACCTTATCAACAATGTCTCACGAAGAGGCTTAGGCTCCTACCCCTCCGATCAACATCATTGGCACGAAAGACACCATCCTCGCTTGGGCAACTTCTCTTATGATGGATGAGTACTATTGTGAGAAGTGTTGCCGTGATGGACACAAGTCCAAGGAGTGCCTCAACGTGAGTATTTCCAAGTCATTATCTAATGCTAACCTATTCCATGAGAATGTGCACTACAAACTCTTTAGAGCAAAAGATGGAAAGGTGAAAGCAAAGGCACTTGGATCACAAAACAAGAAGCAGATGATCAAGAGAATATGGGTACCCAAGTGTATTGTTGATAAAGAGAGGACTACAAAGCTTGCTTGGGTTCCAAAAGGGAACACTTAGAAGGATTGTGGTGGTGGACCGAGTACTAATATGAAGAACCTCGAAGTCCACCACAAGTGTCTTGAACTTCAATGGCCAATCTACTCATAAAGGAGGTACCCCGTGGCCTTTCTAGTTGTAGTGTTTTCTTCCATTCTATGCATGGTTTCTTAGACTCCTTTGTGAACTAGTATGCTTTGCATTCCATGCATCATATAAAATTAGCTAAAAGAAAAACTCACAAAAAATTAGTCAAAGCCTAACTATCTTGATATATCCATAAGCATGGGACAAGAGCTTGAGAAGGTGGTTTAGCTATCTCAAGGCAAAGCGGTGGGCTTATGGTGAAAAAGCTTGAGATGGGTCAAACTTGGCATTGGATAGGTTTCTTTTATGCAGTGTCCTTAACCGTGCTTGCATTCATCATGGCATGTTCTAGTCTTGCAAGATATATTTGTTCATGCATTGCATATAGGAAATCACAAAGGAGACTCTCACCGCATGTGCTTCTTTGTTTTATTTGTCATGAGGGTGAATGAGATTCTTCAAGTGTCATAATAAACATCTCCTCACCGGAAGGTATGCCTAGAACTTTTTCAATCAAGTATCTTTTGTTCTAGCTCCCGACCATAACATAGTTTAAACTACCCCATGTGTCTAACAAAATAATATGCATATACCTTGCCTTCCACCTTAAGTATGCATAACTCTAGAGGGAGTTTAGCCTATGTTATGAGGCTTCATGATCTTGTCCAAATGCCTTCCACTCAAAAGGACATGATCCATGGAGCTTTTGTGTGCATTTGACATTTGTCTCTCTTTTGATATTGTAAGGTCAAATGCAAGTAACATGAAGGGGACGAAGAACAAAAGATAACATTCAAGAAGAAAAACTTCATTATCAATGTGAAGAACTATTGGAGTGAGGAAGATATTGGTTACACATTCTTCACCAAGATTCACTCCAAGTGTTCCACCATGCTATCAAGATATAAGGATTCTTCTCTTTCATATCTCTTGTTTAAATTCATTTCAATCTTATTCATACCTCTTTGTGCTAATCCAAGATATAGGGTATACTCCCAACTTGTCGTTCTTATGACTAAGTGCATCATTCTCATAAGTTATTCAAATACTTATATGCACGCATTTAGAGGGAGTCTATCCTATGTTTTGAGATTATCGAGACTAACGTGTTTCTTCAAGTTTATCTTTGTCAAGTCTCTTTTATGATAGAAAGGATCTTGCACACTAAAATATCATGGTGCACCTTGTATTCAGATTCAAAGTCAACCAATCTAAAGAGGACACCATCATCTATGAAGAGAGTTACAAAGGACACAAGCAAGGTTAGTATGAGTCAATTAAGCAATGTTTTTGCTACTAACCTATCTGTTTCCTAGGTGAAGTAAAACAATGATGGAAATATACAATGGACAATAACCTTGTGTTCATCATCATCAATGAAAATAGAATCCAAGAGAGAGTCTATCACCAAAAAATGAGTTGGACTCTCATGTGCTTTGAGCGGCAACAAAGTCACCATATTGGTGAACGGTTTGGAAACCTCATGGCTTTTTGCTATCTCATTTTGCCCATTCATATTTTTGCTATCTCATTCTGTCCATTCATCTTTTTGCTATCTCATTTTGTCCGTTTATTGCTTTGTATCTCATTGTAAGCTTCATATATTTCCTAATACACAACTAACCCCTCACAAGGAACAAGACTTGTTAGTTATATTGTGTGTAGGGAGAATGAATGAATGTCGAGTTTATCGCATGGATTTAGAAGAGCATGAAAAATGTGAAGAGAAATTAATTTGCCACATGTGGTACCACCAAAAAAAAAATACCACAAGTGATGCCACAAGGAAGAAGTAACAAGTTCTCTCTACCTCGAGCTTATTGAAGATCATTTGCAATATGAAGAGGATCAATGATCAATGTCAAAGGTGGAGAGATACGTGATCAAGAAAATGAGCTTCTTAAAGATCAACAAGTCAAACACAAAGGACAAGAGATATTCTTGATCAAGAAGTTGACCATGAAGACAAGTTTTGAAATGGATGCTCAGTCAAGGGGGAGACCTTGCAAAAGACTAGTAACATCATTTTTACTCTTGTCTCTCATAAGCTTATTTTCTAGTTGCTTTTACCTTTAGTTGGTCTTGTCCTTTGAGTTGTAGATGACAAAGGGGATAGAAATACACTTGAGAGAAGATGGTCAAGCATGAAGAAAATGAGTCGAAGATAAAGGAGATTTCCATTAAACACTCCGTAATATCTTTCTATATTTTTACATTCCTTGCCAATGTTTTCTCTATTGTTTCTCTTCTTGGGTGTTCTCTTTTTGTTGATAGATGACAAAGGGGGAGAGAAATGCACATGATCGAGGAAAAAAGGAATACATGATCGAGGAAAGAGGAATACATGTTCGAGGAAAGAGGAATGGAAAGAAGAATGCACATGATCAAGAATCAAGATTCGACAAAGATGACAAAGGGAGAAATGCTTCCTTCTATACTCTTATCCATGACCTTTGAAGTATTGGAAACCCTAAAGGTATAAATGTTTTTGTGATTTAGTGAGAACCATGAACTAACTTGTTGGATGTAGTATCAACATGTGCTTATCTCAAGAATCATAAGTTGGCTTTCTCGAGGATGATCGACGACTCATATAGTGATTGGACTCTTGATGGAGCGTCGCGGTTGGAGGTGGATCAAGGTTAAGGACCAGCAAGAGCCAAGTGTGTCTTAGTGTAGGCTTTGAGTCTATAGGAGAAACCGGTACTATTAAGAGGGGTTGAGTTATTTTTCTTTAGTCACATGAGTGCTAGGTTGTTTGGATGCTTTAGGAGTCCCCAATGGCACTAAGGTGGCAATGCACAAGATGAGGAAGCAAGTGAAGGAAATTAGAAACAAGATAAAAGTGAAGAATCCAAGTTTCAGCTTCGAAATAGGTCACCGGACAGTCCTATGATATCACTGGACAGTCCTGTAATTATAAGTTTCAGCATTTCCAGAGAAGGCAAAATGGTTGTTTCAGTGGTTAAAATGGTCACCGGACAGTCCAGTAAGGTCACCGGACAGTCCGGTAACTATGGAGGATGCAGGATTCCAGAGAGGAGTTTTTGGTTTGACGAAATGGAAGAAATGGACACCGGACATTTCGGTGAGGTCACCGGACAGTCTGGTGACTATAAAGGTTGCAGGTTCCAGAGAAGGTTGCAAGCGACTAGATCATCGAAGGAGTTGATCACCGGATAGTCCAATGACTAGAAGAAGATGGAGTCCAGAGAGGATGTTCTTAGAGCTCAAGATGAAGGTGGTCACCGGACAATCCGGTGATTGAAAAAAGCAGTCAGCTTTTTGATAACGGGTACAAATGGCTTGTATGTAGTTGTTAGCCTATATATAACCGTGTGTCAGCGCAAGAGAAGATGTCCAACGGGCGGAAGAATTGAGGGAACATCTTGTGAGAGCCAAGGGCCACCAAGGAGAGCACAAGTGGAAGATTAGAAGATCTTTAGTGCTAAAGGGAGAGTAACTAGAGCATCCACGTATTCCTAGAGCTTGTGAGGCTAGAGAGGACTGATAAGGCTTGTTACTCTTGGTCTATGGCAGCCTAGACCGGTTAGGAGTCGGTGATTGAGCTTTCGTGGTGTTTGTGGAAGACGTCATAAGTTTGTGAGCGGTTTTGGGTTCTCCGCTTGAAAGGGACACCAAAAGTGAACGCTCGAGTCTTGAAGGCTTGCCCTAGCGTTTAGGTATTGTGTGCGACAGCCGGGTCGCCGGTGACTTTACTCCAGGAGTGAAGCGTACCCTTGTGAGCATCGTTGTGAGAACGACGGGAGGGACCGGGACTCCGATGGGAGTGGTCCAACGAGGAGTAGGGGAAGGCGCTATCCTTTCGAGACCTCAGGAAAAAAAATCTTGAGCCTCTCTTCTCTCTTTACTACATGTCATTTACCTTCCGCTCTTTTATTCATGCAAGTAATATTGATAGGTTGTTTCTAGTTCACTCATGGTGGCTCTCATGCTAGTGTGCCTTGTTTGATTGTGTTCATATTATAACAAGCATGCGTGGGAGTTGCTTGATGCCTTGCTTAGCTTCTAGCTAGTTTATCTTGTTTGCTATCCTTTGTCTAGCTAATTCCTAGCCCCGTCCTTGATTTATCTTTCTAGGCTAGGTTGTTGTTCTTGTTTATCCTTAGCCTAGTTCCAGTATTTCTTGTTGATAGCCTCTAGCATATTAGTTTGTTCTTTGAGTGTATCTCTAGTTTGCTATGATTTGAGTGCTAGCTCCCCAGTTGGCGGTAAGTTCGGTAAGTTATAGAAAAGTTAAAATTTGTGAGTGCCTGATTCAACCCCCTTTCTCGGTCACTTGATCCGTACACCAATGTCATCCCTAAACTATTATCAAAAGCTCAATTTTGTCATTAAACTTTCAAAAGATCTAATTTGGTCCCTGAATTTTGATTCGAGGCTCAAGTTCATACCTCTTTTGACGTGGATGCACACGTGACATTTCACATCAGCACATGACACGCCACGTTAATAAATTTTAGATTTTGAAATTCTAATAGATTTTTCTACTAAATTGTAGCTTCTGTTTTTTGATTCATTTGAGCCATCATGTTTCTTAGAATTAATGCAACAACAAAAGATCCTACATGTACATTGTGAATCAAATGTGAAAATATTTGTACATCGTAAGTTAATATATTTGGTATTTTAAAATTTAAAAACCTCAAAATAGGAATTTTCAAATTTTCTATTTCTTTAACAAAAATGACATTTTCTAAATTTGGATTGCGTTAATATTTAGTTTTGTTAAAAAATGAAAAGGTCTATATAAGTGTCAAAAATATATAATATGTTTAGATTATTAATTTTGAACATATTAAAATATGTCAAAATTATTTATTTTTTAAAATATAAATATAAAAAATATTCATGTTGATTTTTTGCATTAATTTAAGAAATATGATGGTTCAAAATGGGATAAAAATGAAGTAATAGTTTGAGAAAAATTGATTTGAAACCATATTATAAAATTGAAGCTGACATGGCATAATTGAAGGACGAAATTGAACTTTTGACGATCGTTTAGGGACTAAAATGGGTATTATCCCATAAATCAATAATTAAAGATAACGTTAAAGTTAACAATATTAACATTTTAAAAGTATTCTGTTAGCTAAAAGTTTTTTAAAAAATCATTGATTTAATCTCTTCCATAGAGTCCGGAAAAAGTGATGGGGAGCCTGCACAGACATTAACAATAAGAAAGGAACTAGCGGAGGATGGGCCGCCGGCATTCGAATGGGCCGGATAGAGAGCTTGCGTGCCACGTGGGAGTCCCATTTCGGCCCACGCCATTTCCGTTTGGAGAGTCCACACAGTGACACAGCTTCCCCTCTCACCGCGCATCCAACACGTACGCCCGCCGCCGCATTCCGGCTCCTCCTTTTCCAGTCTACTAGGGTTTCTCCCTCCTTCCTCCATCTCACAGCCGCAGGCCCGCAAGAGCCGCCTCAGCTCGCAGGCCCGTCCTCTTCTAGTCGCTGCCCGCTCTCGCCGACCCACGTACCTGCGTGGAGCGGGGATCCTCCCGGGATCTGGACCGGTTTCTTCTCCAGGCGGTAAGGGAACCCTAGCCCTGGTCGCTTCGATCGCGATGCTTGTTTCTTTTTGTTTTCGGTCGAATCTTGAGCTCTCAAATCCAAATCCAAATCGGAGCTTATACTGCACTTTGTAGGGGCTGTTTAATGGAAAAACGTTGGAATTTCAGCTTATTCTCAAAAGATTCTCCGGGGGCTTGAAAATTACGCTGTGTACTGGTTTACTCTTTTTTTTGTTCTGTTAATTTTTATCGGGTCAGGATTCTAGCCCTTTTACTTGCTAGTTTGATGCTTCGTGTAGTCGTCGATCGGATTGTTAGATTACTTCTGACTGTACTAAGACGGATTTAGCTTACTGGTTGGATTTAGCTTAGATCAATCCATTCATTTTTACGTCTCGGGAGTCTGGAGTGTAGAAATTTGACCTAAGATCTGAAACACGGCATGCCACTATTTCTCAATAATATTTTGATTCAGAATAAATCTTTGTATGCGATTTTAGTTGATGGTGAGATTATGCCACTAGCTGTTGCTAGGAATAAAAGCGGGCTTGAAGATCAAACTAATAGGTGTTTTACATATGGCAAGTTCTAGATATTGTTTTGCTACTACGAAAGTATGGCTGCCACATGTTCACATTTGATACTTATGTTACATTGTTTTTGTTCTTTTTAAATTTAAAATAAAACCATGGTATTAATGTTCACATTGTAGTGTACCGTTATTTGTTTTGTTCTCTCTAAGCATTTCTTACAAGGCATAAACCTTTTAAATTAGCTTTTCTTTTTCAGTTTTCATGGATCATCTGATGAGGTTTACTCTGATGAGGCTACAATCTTTAGACTTAATATACATATTCAATTCCAAATTATAGTTCTATGTTTTCTCTTTTAACTGTGTGGTGGCCAATGAAACCGTTTTCTTATTTTCTTCCTTTTTTTGATTGAATTTACAGGTATTGCTATTTTGAAAGATGGCAGACGAGGAACCTCCAACCTCAAGGAAGAGGGTCGCAGGTACCCAAATCAACAAAGATAATCCCGAGCCTGATGATGACGGGTCAGAACCAGAGATGGGGACTTTTAAGAAAGCTAGCGAGGAAGTGATGGCAACTCGAAAAATTGTGAAAGTTCGGCGCCAGCAGCTGCCATCTGCTCCTTCTTCCAATCCTTTTGCTGCGATCAGGTTTACTCCCAGTGATTCTAATGTTCAAATAAGTGCCTCTGTCTGTGAGCCTAAACCTTCAGATGTCAAAGCTGATGAAGATAGCAATGGTAGTGGGAAAGATGTTTCTTCTCTACCCAATAAAAATGCAGATTCTGGTGAGGTACCTGAGGTTCAGAAGGACGAATTAGCTGCAAAAACCGACTCTGATGTTGCTAAAGCACCACCTCAATCTGTTGAAACCAGTGAAAAAGCAAAAGACACAAAGGATAGATCTGTTGAAGACAAATCAGTCACTGAAGAACCCAAGAATTGCAGCAGCGTTTCATCTGAAGTCGAGGACAAAACAAAAGAGGTGGGTATTGAAGAAAAGAAAGAGACAGATGAAGCTAGAAAGGAAGATGAAATCAGCAAGGACGATATTGAGAAGAAAGTTGGGGGTGAATCAGAGACCAAGGATGAGTTGTCTGACAAGCAGAAGGACGCTGATAAAGGGCAGTCATCAGCAGCACCCCTTTTCTCTTTTACGAACCTGTCAAGAGGTCAAAATGCATTCACAGGTCTGGCTGGAACAGGATTTTCAAGCTCATCATTCTCATTTGGCTCAGCATCCAAAGATGGCTCAAGTGCTGGACCCTTATTTGGCCTAAAGACTGATGGTTCTTCGTTCCCTTCTTTCAACCTTGGTGCTACAAACAATGGGACTTCGTCCCCGCCGCTTGCTACTACAGCAGAAGCACCCAAGAAATTTACTATGCCGGAGGGCCCTGTTGAAACTGGTGAAGAAAACGAGAGGGCGGTATTTATTTCTGATTCTGCATTGTATGAATACTTGGATGGGGGTTGGAAGGAAAGAGGAAAAGGCGAATTGAAGTTGAATGTACCTGTATCTGGCAGTGAGAGGGCACGTCTTGTTATGAGGACCAAGGGCAATTACCGGCTTGTTTTGAATGCAAGCCTTTATGATGACATGGCGCTGAAGGACATGGATAAGAAGGGTGTGACCTTTGCCTGCCTTAACAGCATCTGTGAATCACAGAGCGGCCTTGCTACATTTGCTCTGAAGTTCAAGGACACTGCCACCAGGGAGGATTTCAAAGCTGCTGTTGAGACACACAAGATGAAGAAGGCACCTGATGCTCTCGAGACAACCGAGGACTCCCCGAAGGCAGCTGATGTCTGAAACCCCTTGGGTTAATTACGCATCTTATTTATGTGTCCAGGAAAGAGCAATTTGTGCTGCTGAGAGATACTGCATTTTGTTGTTCAAGAGATTTTAAGTAACTTATGGAGTCACGCCATGATGTGAGTCGTGAATGCATTTGGTCCCTGATGCTGCTCTGGAACAGTGGGTACTCTATTTTGAACTTGCATTGAAATCGTAATCGTAGTAACGGGATATGAGACTCTGTCTGTAGCTTTTTTCCTGTCTTCCTTAATGGTCAATGTTTGTCATGTTATGCGCCGGCGTGTTATCCAGTTAGAGCATCTCCAAAAGATGCTTTAAAATGATTCTATGCTTTAAAATTTAGAAATATAAAGTACAACTATGCTCCAACAGATGCTTTAAAAGATGGTGGTGCTTTAAATTTTTTTAGAATCCTATAAATTTACCTCTTTGTGCTTTATATTTAAAGCACCAAACCATGTGCTCTATATTGTGCTTTATCTTGCATGGGTATGAGGAAGGCCGCAGCAACCTCTCGACGGCTCCGGCGCTACCGGCTCCGGCGCGCAGACCTGCTCAACCTCTACGGGCGCGCCAATTGGGAAGGCATGGCTCCCAGACGGTGGCGGTGTGGTGGCACTGGCGCCGCAACATGAGACTAGCGCCCTGATTTCGTTCGCATCGCCGGTAGAGGAAAGCCGAGTCCATGGCGCAGTGCAAGTCTGTCGTAACATCGTAGAGCTTTCACCACTTCATCGCAGCAGCCTTGATGGTCATTTTCTTCTTCCTCTCGAGTCTTCTCAATTTCTGGAGCCGAGCGGCCTGGTTTGCGGCCGGCGAGGCACCTGCTAGCGTTTGTGCCCTTCGGGCTCAGGCCCTGGATGTGCATCAAGTGTATCGGTCAGAATCTTGCTCTCCTTGAGGCCGAGCTCACGCTGGCCAGTGGCCGTGCTCCTTGGAAGGTTTAGTTCACAAGCAGAGGAAGTTCTGGAGTGAAGCAGATTGACTTTAAGATGTTCGAGGAATTGCCGCAGAAAGTAAAAACAATTTTAAAGCACCAGTTTAGAGTACCTGCTGAAGCATAAAACTTAAGATCTTTAAAAGTTAGAGTTAAATCTTTAAAACTGATTTTAAATGACCATTTTTATATCATCTGCTGGAGATGATCTTAGTAGTATTTGTTTTAGGAAACTGACGTCTTGTATCACATGCTCTGCCAGCCCTCGTTGCTGGGCCTTGTTTTTACTGAGGTACGAGGGGCTATGTTGATTGGTCCGCTGTTAGGTGGTGGATATATATGTTCAAATGGACCGTGCCTGCTTGGCCGAGCTGAAGCCTGGAAAAAATAATCTGGTCCAAGTATGACACGGCCCATTGTTTTTTGAGCCCGTGCTGGCCCGGCACTTAGCTTGGGTTGTGCTTGGGCCTACACCTCAGCTCATCGAGTGCCATGGAATGAACCATTAAACGAATAGCCCGCTGAAGCTCGTAAATGGCTCAGCAAGACACGGTCCGTTAACAACCCATTGGTACAACCCTAGCCACGGAGCCATATAAAACCCTCTCCTCATTTCTCTCCCTTAGCTCCTAGCTCGTCGTGCAGGCATAGCTCCTGCACGCCGCATTGCTATGCTGCTTTACCGCCGGATCTCGCCCGCGCCACGTCCTGACGCTAGAACTCGCCCGAGAATTGCTGCCGGAGCTCACCTGCGCCCTGCAGTCGGATATCGCGTGCGCTCGTCGGCTTGCCCTGTCAGATCTCACTGCCGGCTCCCACCCACACTCTGTCACCGGCTCCCGCCTGCTGCCTCGCGCCCCCTCCCGCCCGCTACCTCGCGCCCCCTCCCGCCCGTGCCCACGCCGCCGACTTCTGCCCGTGCATTTTGGGGAAGATAGGGATTTGTGGGAGATCTCTGGGCTGTGGGCCGTCATACTTTGCTGCGCTTTAATGTTCTGGTGGGCTGTTATGCTTTCGAACCAGCCCATCATAATTAAGGTTTAACTTGCCGTGCTGTACCATGGGTTGGTACTTGAACCCATGAACCAGCACCGCACATGCCCGACAATCAAGTGTGCTGGACCAACTTCAAATTAAACGTGCAGGGTCTTTTTGAGCTTAGACTGGGTCATGCCGGACAGCCCGTTTGAACATTTATAGTGGTAGTCGATTGTTCTCTGTTCGGCAAGGAGCATTTTCTGTCTGTAGTCAAAGTTGTTCAGAACAGCCGGGTCCCCTAACCTGGCCTGACCCTACTTGATTGCAGCACGAGCGACGCAGGGTTCCCCTGAACTATTATTGGGCGGCGCATACTATTGGCCTATGAGAGCCAGTACGATCGGTAATTTGAGGTAATCCAAATCTTACATACTCCATCCGCTCTCAAATTGATATTGTCATTGATTACAAATATCAACTTTAATCATTCGTTTTATTCAAAAAGTTAATTTTAATCTAAAAAATTATAAGTTGTAATTCAAACAACTTAATAAAGCAAATTATACCAAAATATTTAAAATTTATCATATTTTTTAATAAGATGAATGGTCAAAGTTGATGTTTGTAGTCAACGACGACATCAATTTGAGAACAGAGGGAGTACTCCCTTATGTTCTTAATTGAGGATGTTAGGATAATAATTTAATTTATTTTAAAATAAAAGTTATAACTGTTCGCCATACCAGATAGCAGCAGAATGAACACTGCTACATTAGAAACTTTTCTCTAATGTTTCTAGCAAGTGGCCAACAGTAGCTAGTTTGTATCTAAATAATTGTGGGCAATGAGTTTGTAGGGAATTATGTTGTTGGTATATCGGTAAAACTGTGGAGAAATGCACCATTTATAGAAGAAAACTGTCGGCTAGTCATAAATAAAGAACTAAGGACTAAAACTGTAGTGGTTTCGGAATTATCTTGTAGCAAAAATGTACAGGAAACAGTAAAGAGGTTAACAGCAATTAACGGTTTTTTCCTACTATTTCCCTGATCCGTGGTTGAACATGGTTATTTTTATGATTAATGAGTATTATGATAATATATTATTGAGTTATATTAAAACATGATTAGTATATCATTAAATGATAATTAAAATTTATAACTAAATAATGATTTTCGTCTCTCTTGTCCTCACCCCTCCAACCAAACGAAAACAAGGATGACCTTATCCATCGAACTAGACAATAGTGGATAAGCTCATCCATCGTATAATGAATAACTCTGTCCCATCTTTCCTCGACATCTAACCAAGCACATCCTACTAATGTATATAGCTGTTCATAATTATTATTAAGAGAAAGTCCAACTGTTAACTTTATGACCATTGAAGTCTCTCAAAAGTATGAATGGTTTTGGTAATTGTATGAGAACCATTAACTAACTCATTGGATATACGTTATTCAACACTATTGTCCACTTCTACAAGTTGGTTATCCAAGGTTGCCCAGTTTCTCGGTGTGCTTTTAAGGAAGGAGCTTGTCTAAGGCTAAGGATGTTCTAGAGTCTTGTGTGGCTTAGTTTTAGGCCTTGAGTCTATAGGAAACACCGGTACTATTAAGAGAGGTCGGGTCACTCGTATCTGTTTTACAAGAATTAGAGAGTATGAATGTTCTAGATTCTCTAAGGCATTTGAGTGATTAGTGAAAGCTTGGAGGTGTCAAGAGTTGCTGCGGGAAGCTTGGAGTTCTTGAAGATGTAAGTTGCATCATCTAGAGGTCACCGGACAGTCTGGTAAGTGCTAGTGAAGTCTAGAGAGGTAGTTTTTCTAGTAGCAGCTCAAATAAAATCACCAAACAGTCTGGTGAGTGTTGAAGGCTAGAATCTAGAGAGAGATGCTCTCTGGAGTTGGAGTGAAGAAGTCACCAGATAGTCCGGTGGTGCAATGATCAGACTGTCCGATGAGCCAGAAGCTGAAGTCCAGAAGCGACGTCTCTGGAAGTCCAAAAGAGAAATTCACTGGACAGTCCGGTGATGGTATGAACCGGACAATCTTGTGTCACATGGAATAGATTTCAGAGAGGATGTTTTCGACCAGTTGAAGACCAGGAGTCACCGGACAGTTCGGTGGTCCCAGTCACCTGACAATCCTGTGACTGCAAAAAATAGTCAACATTTTGGCAACAGCTCCCAACAGGTCTTTCAGGGCTTAGAGCCTATTTAAACTGTTGGGGGAGCTATTGTGGAGGTTACAAGCGGCCAGAAAAGTTGAAGATCATTTGTGGAAGCCAAAGGTCACCAAGTTGAAGCACAAGAAAGCATCTAGTGAGATCTTGAGTGCTAATGAAGAGTATCATAGAGCATCTATACATTCCTAGAGCTTGTGAGGCTGAGAGGAGTGTCTTCGGCTTGTTACTCTTAGTCTGTGGCAGCTTAAACCGGTTAGGCGTCGTTGTCTGAGCTTTCGAAGACTTGTGGAAGATGACATCAAGTTTGTGAGTAGTTTCGGGTCCCTCGCTCGAAAGGGGCACCAAGAGAAAGCGCTCGAGCCTTGTAGGCTTGCTCGAGCACTTGGGTATTGTTCGCTATAGCTGGGCTGCCGGTGACTTTACTCCAAGAGTGAAGCGTACCCTTGTGAGCATCATTCCAAGAACGACGGGAGGAACCAAGACTTCGACAGGAGTGGTTCAATGAGGATTAAGAGAAGACCTCGAGAAAAATCGCTGAGCATCTCTTTCACCCTTCTCTTTACTTATTGCATTTACCTTATTGCATTTACCTTATTGCGAGTAGTGTGAATAGGTTGCTTAGTTATATCTCTTAATGGCTCTCATGCCGGTTGCTAGCTTGATAGGGTGTTCTTTCTTCATCTTCTAGAGTTTGTTTGTCTCATAGCTTGGTTTTTCTCTTGCTTAGTCCTTTCTTGCTAGGTGTTGAATTCTAGTATTGGTAGAAGCTAGGAAGAGCGAGAAAAGAACTAGTAGTGTTAATGCCCGATTCAACCCTCATTCTTGGTCACTTGATCCTTACAAGTGGTATCAGAGCCAAGCGCTCATTTCGAGGCTTAACTGCATTGAGAAAGTGATTGGGAGTGATGGAGACAAGTTCTTCATCGGGTCCGGTAGTGGCTCTTGGAAGAATCGCTTATTAAGCTACCTTTATGCTACAAAACTGGTAAATTCGAGTGCTAACATGAACATCTCATCAAACTCTTCATCTAACAACTCTTTAGGTGCTACTATGATTGAAAATTCTATTTACCTTAAGCTCATAGATGCTGTGAGGCCTATGGGAAGAGACCCATCTCCTATGGCTTGTGGTGGGGCAAAACGATGAGATTAGTCCCATCGTGCTAGTTCAAAGAAGGATGGACCAACTTAAATAGCAAAGGATCCAAATCATCGTAACCCCGAGTTAACCCTTTTGCGTGAAGTGAGGACGAAAGCGTAAACGGGTTGCTATGCAGGCGTGGCCCACATAGTGTGTGCATGGGCATGAGCTGTTTTTGGACCTGGGCTGTTACAGAATGGTATCATAGTCGACCTTCGCTGTGTCACGGTGACATACGGTTAGGGCCACAAATACGATGTGCATGGTGTGTGGGCTCTGCGGGGTTACGACGTAACACGTATGCTGGCACTGATGTAAGACGTGACCAGGAAGGATTGATTCTGATTGTGTGTCCCTTGAGTGGGTAAGTTGTCTCGACGAGGACGTTGAGTCCTTTGAGGGTGGGAGTCTGTGAGTCCCATGGGAAGAGGCCCAACTCCTATGGCTTGTGGTGGGGGAAAACCATGATATTAGTCCCACCTTACTAGTTCAAAAAGGGATGTACCAACTTAAATAGCCAAGGATCCAAAGCATAGTAACCTCGGATTAATCTTTTTATGTGAAGCGATGACGAAAGCGTAAGCGTGTTGCTATGTAGGCATGGCCCACAGCGTGTGCGTGAGCATGAGCTGTATTTGGACCTGGACTGTTACAAATGCTTACACTCACTTTGGAACTCTTGATGGTGAAACTATAGGTGCTTCTATGCAACGATTGCATGATATTGTTGAAGAGATAAATTCTTTTGAAGGAGCATTCAAAATTTCTCATGAAGAATCCATCAAGAAGTTCTTCTCAAACAAGAATACTAGTGATCTTGTCTATCATGAAGCTTCATCAATCATGGATGATCTAAATGTCTCTATCTCAAGTGGGACTGAAAGAATTCATGCTAATCACATTCTTAAACCATCGGTTTGCAATATCTCTACCTCTACTAGCTCTTACTTACCTCTTGATGATAATTCTATTGCTAGTAGTTTGTTAGAGGATTCCTTTGATGTTCTTTGTGATGATATGACAATATAGTTACCCTTCCTAATGAAACTCCAAAAGATCTATGTATTCGCATTGATAAACTTGTAGGATGGATCAATTCTTTTGAGAAGCGTGATATCTCAATTGATGAAGCTAACGAGAAGAAAGTTGATGCTTGGAAGAGTCACCTTAAGTGCTCTAGAGAACAAAGTTCATCAAAAGAAGTTGCTCTTATTGTTGAGGTTAGTACAATGAATCATGTAATACTTTGGATACTAACATCTCTTGTCTCATGGCTTCTGGCAAGGTGAACTACAAAAATGGTGGAAAACATTGGGTTCTTGATAGTGGTTGCATGCAACACATAACTGGTAATCATAAGATGTTCACCACCATCAAGGAAGATGGAGATAAAGATAAGGTGACTTTTGGGGATAGTTCCAAAGGAAAAATCAAGGGGTTCGGCAAGGTCGCTATCTCAAATGATTTTCAAGTCCTTGGGTCTCACATTCAATGGTTTTTGGCACAACAACTTGTATATTGTGGATTTCTCTTCAAAAGAAGTTGCGCCGCAAACTTGTCTAATTGCAAAGTCCTCCAAAGCATGGTTATGGCATAGGAGGCTTGTCCATATTAGAATGGAGCAACTGAAGAAGGTCACCAAGAAGGGTTTGATTCTTGGAATTCAAGATATCACTTTTGAGAAAGACAAATTGTGTAGTACTTGTCAAGCGGGAAAGCAAGTGGTCACTCTTCATCCTTGCAAGATCATCATGTCCACATCAGGACCTCTTGAGCTACTTCACATTGATCTCTTTGGACCAACAACATACAAGACTCTTGGTGGGAATCTTTATTGCATGGTGATTGTTGATGACTTCTCTCAGTATACATAGACTATGTTTCTAAAAGACAAAGCTCAAGCTATCACCAACTTCAAGAAGTTTGCTAAGAGAGCTCAAAATGAATTTGAAGCAAAAATCAAGAAGATTAGAAGTGATAATGGGACCGAGTTTAAGAACTCTACCATTGAAGAATATTATGATGATCTTGACATCAAGCATGAGTTCTCAGCTACTTACACCCCGGAACAAAATGGTATTGTGGAGAGAAAGAATTGGACTCTTATCACTCTTGCTAGAGCTATGCTGGATGAATATGGGACTCCGAAAAGGTTTTGGGCTGAAGCTATCAATACGGCATGCTACACTTCGAACTGTGTCTATCTACATCGTCTATTGAAGAAGACCCCATATGAGCTCTTGGTGGGAAGAAAACCCAATGTGGCCTACTTTTGGGTCTTTGGGTGCAAGTGTTTGATAATTATTTTTGTAAAATTTTATGCTGCAGATTAAAATCGATACAGGTGTTTGAATCTATTGAGAAAAGTTTCAGCATGTATAAATATATGTATACATATACCGGCATATGTATATGTATACTGGACGGCCATGTATCAATCAATTCATAGGTGCAACACGTATATGGCAAATATCCAAACTAATGCAGTTGGAAGAAAAAAGTCAGCACCCGCATGAAACAAATGAAAACAAACTTCTCCTGCCACACGGATGAGAGTGAGAATGTGCTGCATGCATGATTAGATACGTAATAAGCAATTACGTAAAAGTTATCTTTGATCTGCTTATGGAGCCAGAATAAAATATTATATCAGATATGTCCAATCTTCTAATTAATTTGTCGGGATAGTATACCCCGGGTAT
Source organism: Zoysia matrella (assembly GCA_001602295.1). Taxonomy (NCBI): domain Eukaryota; kingdom Viridiplantae; phylum Streptophyta; class Magnoliopsida; order Poales; family Poaceae; genus Zoysia; species Zoysia matrella. Next base: position 314,021 of record BCLG01000069.1, read on the forward strand.
CTACGAATCACCTTCTACAGCACGGCCCACCTGCGGCCCGTGATCCTCCAACGGCCCACCAAAAACTTCACAAAGCTGGCCCGACCGCAGCGGTCGGGAAGCCTCGCCAAGGCCCGAAGCCGAGGCGGGCGCAATCGCCCCGACCCTCAGGGGTCGGGACCCGAGCGATCGGGACCCTAACGGTCGGGACTCGCTCGCCGAGCGCAACGAAGCAATCACTACTCCAACAATCTCGTCGATTCAAAATTCCTAACGACGTACAGTTCTACAGAGAAGATAAGCATTCCGAAAGATTCCGCAACTATCTGGCTGGAGGAGAAACAACCCACCAGGCGATAAAGCTGAACAGTAAAGCAACCTCTGTTCCCCCACAGTGAACAAAGGTACGAACGGAGGGCGCCGATCGTCTGCCTCGAACGCCAGAGAGCATGACTCACTAAAGACCGTGGCCCCACCTGTCAAGGGGTCATCCGTTTCCGTAGGCGGTAAGATGCTCAAACTATGGTCCGGTCACCCCAACCATGGTCCGGTCAAGACAACCCAGGTTCGGCCCTATAAAAGGGGCACCCAGGAAGCTTTAGAATACGTAGTGTCGGTCACCACTTGTCGGTGTAAAGAAGAGAAGAGAAGAGAAAGGCAATACGTAGAGAAAAGATACACATCACCACTTGTAAACCCCCCACCACGTGAGCTTGGGACTCTCGGATCCGTCCGGAGCCCTTCCGCATTGTACTTTCGTGTTTTTGAGATTCATACGACCGATCTCTTGTCCCTGGACATAGGGTATTACGCCTCGAGGCGGCTCGAACCAGGTTAACCTTTGAGTCTCGCTTGTAGACTAGGCCATTCGATTCCGAAAACGCACGATCCCCGTCCGATTGTATAAATTTACTGTGCCGGTGTATGAAACACCGACATAATTTTATTAGAGATCGAAAGGACACAGTATTGCTGATATGGTGTATCACTGTATTTGTATACGTGCGTTCGCCAGATGCTTGTAGCATAGTATTGAGACTTTCTTTGTTGGAAAATTACACTACTACGAAAAGACCCTTCAATGTCGGGTCATAAGGTTCCGCAGTGTCGGTCAAACTGTGCGACACTCCTCACACGACACTGCTGTAAACGGTAATCAATGTCGAGCCGGAGAAACCGACACTGAATTAACTTATCAGTGTCGATCAAATGACATCACCTGGCCGACACTGATAGCTGTGTCTTTAGTGTCGGCGGAGATGACGCCAACGAGACCGACACTAGCCATAAAAACTGTAGTGTCGGACGGCATGATGTCACCTGACCGACTAGTAACAACAACAGCAATGTCGAAGGGCATGATATCATCAGACCGACACAAGTAACTAGAAAAGCAGTGTCGAACGGCATGATATCATCTGACCGACACTAGTAACAAAAACAACAATGTCGGTTGGTATGATATCACCCTACCGACACAAGTAAGTACAGCGGCAGTGTCAGACGGCATAATATCATCTGACTGACACTGCTATTAGTTACACCAGTGTCACTCTCTTGACGCCATACGATCGACACTGACATTTCCACTGTGGTTTCGGTTGGGTTGACGTCATGCAACTGACGCTGCACTCACTGCCAACAGTGTCGGTCTCAAGGATGTCAATTTTTCCGACATTGTTCACAGGACTCTCATGTCATATATTATGATGTCACGTGGCCGACACTACTTCTTGTATTAGGGTTGTCGGTTTCTGTGACGTCACAAAATTGACACTTTCATGTATTTCAATAAGAGCCATCTTAATAACATAAATCAAATGCAAATAACATATTAATAAAATATATTGACAGAGACAATGTATTCACAAAGTGAATGTTTAGGGTCACATATGTACACAAGTTCATCCACTACAGCAGCTTAATTTACACATATACATGAATAATTCACATAGAACTAACAAGTAAAATTTCATTTGCTCAGCCAACTCTGGTCTTGTTCATTAATTCTCTTCTGCCCAGCCTCAAAGTTTTGGGGAATTAGTTTAGAATTGTGATATTTCCTGCACCAATTAGCAAGTTTCAGATGTGCTGCCACATCAACTAAAAATTCATAATATTTACCCGATCATCCGAGATGCAATGTTATTGAGTGTGGCTTCACCAAATTGGCTTCCTTGCACTTGCACCTGCTTGTATGGCTGCCAATATTAAGAACATAAATAGTAATTACTAAAATGCAAATATCAATACAGTGTGAAAATGCATATAACAATCTTACTAAAACTGCAAATACTTACATTTTTCCATACATAATCTTCGTTGGGCAATGTCATGTATTTTCCAAAGCCAGCTTCTATGTATTTGCACACATAGTAGCCACAATGCACACTGCCAGGAGCCTATTTTGCACACTTTGGGAACAAAATGGAAAGGTTAAAAGTCTCAAAGATATAGACAAAAATATAGTGATATAGTTATCAATTATGGTGTAGTAGTACCGAAAAATGTGTTTTGTACGATATTTTTTCTTTCCGTTTTGGATGGTGTTTTCCTCCAAGCTTGATATAGAACTTGTAAGAGCTGTCACCGATAAGAAATATTGTGTTATGATTATGAATATCAGATCACTAAAGAATTAAAATGATATTTGAGGTCATTACGCATCAAAGACTTCTAAGAAATCGTGTTCTGTACTCCTTTTACGATCAATGGTGTCAAAAACCCAAGCCTTCCCATATTTTTTGATATATCATGAAAGAGATCCAATGATCGCTATAACAAAAGAAGAGGGTACAGAATAGAAATACTTTTGCTCACAGTGCGGGTTGCCAATTTAATAGCCTTCCAACGCTCTAAGGTCCTTGACTCGTATGGCAACACATATCCGATAACGCAAGTCGCAAATACAACTGAAAAGTACATTGTGCCTACAATTTGATTATACTTGATTATGCTCATAATCCAGATGTCATATAGCAATAGCAACCTTCCTATATATAAGAGAATTTAGGATAGGTGTCATAATAGTGTCGGTCAAAGATGATGTCAGCAATACCGATACTATGCGGTAACAGTGTTGGTAGCTGATGTCATCAAACCGATATGTTATTCACATAGCAATTTCACAGGATTCGCACAAGAATTTCACAGGAATCAGATCAAATTCACAGGAGAAACATAGGAATCAAGAATTTTACCTTTATGTCAAAGAAGGTCTTACAATGTATCCATGAACTAAAAAATAATATGTATATACATAAAAAATGTCATATAGCATTTCGAAGCCACAAGAATTGAGAGAAACAATGGTGGGAGGGGATGCGACTTACAGTTTGCAGATTGACGAAATGGGGGAGAGGAGTCGGCTTACAGTTTGCAGATTGCCGGAATGAGGAAGGAGAGGCGGCTTACCGAGAAAGAATGGGTGAGGGTACTAACATTAGGGTTCTGGAATGGGTGAGGGGGAGAGGAGACGCCGGGTGACCGGAGCCGTACGTAGCAGGAAACGCGGTGGGCGCTGAGGTCGGAAGCGAACGCGCCGTCGGAGGTCGGAGGAGGACGCGACCGCGACCGGTGCCGGAGCCAAGGAGGACGATCGAGTAGCCGTGGCCGGTGCCAGAGGAGCAGCGACGGGAGCGACAGCGACGGGTTTAGGGTTGGCAAAAAAATTCGGTAGCGTAACGGCGTCGCGCGGGAAATAAAAAGGCCACTAGGTTTAGTGTGGAACGAAGCGACAAGGCCTGCTTATATCGTAAGATTAACAATGTCGGGCACCATGACGTCACGATAACCGACACTATACAAACACTGCTAATAACTTTAACAATATCTTTAATGTTTTTTCTCGACGTACATAATGATATTTGATCTACAATTTCATTGTAGTAAATTGCATTGTGTGAGGAATCTGAAAATTTTCTGTTTGAATTTTTCTGAGTACTTTCATGAAAGTTTTAGTTCAAATAGAACTATAGGTTACCAATCATTATGGCACTATACGTTATGAGTATAAAAAAAATGTTGAATGTAGGTTGAAAGTGATTACAAAATTTATAAAAAAATGCTATAAAATGAAATAAGAATGCTTATCATCTAGAAAATATTGTATAAAATAATAGAACATTTAGCACGTAAAACAATTTGAAATAATTTAAGTTATATTTGCTGAGTGACGTTGTAATTTCGGTCACGTCCGACCGACACTACAGAAGTAAAAGATCGACACTGTTGGATTGCAATGTTGGTTTGAGCTGATGCCATCTTGCGCGACACTGCTAATAAGTTTAACAATTTCTTTTTTTTTCTCGACGTATATAATGATATTTGATCTATAATTTGATTTTTGTAAATTGCATTGTGTATGAAACCTAAAAAATTTCTGTTTGAATTTTTTTGAGTATTTTCTTGAAATTTTTAGTTCAAACAGAACTGTAGGTTACTATTCATATGGCACTACATGATATGAGTATAAGAAAATGTTGAATGTAGGTTGAAAGTTATAACAAAATTTATAAAAAAATACGTTCTAAAATGAAATAGGATTGCTTATCATCTAGAAAACATTGTACAAAAAAATGAAACATTTGGTGCTTAAAAAAATTGAAATGTTTGTTATGTTTACTGAGTGATGTTGTAATTTCGGTCACGTCTGACAGTTGTCATTTTAATGTCGTTTATTCGTGATGTCATATTGATCGACACTACTAAATAAACTCTAGTCATTCTCGCCTATATATATGAATCTCGCCCCCCTTGCTTCCCACCCGACAGCCGCCGCACCTCAGCCGTCGCACACTGCTTAGCCTACTCTCGTCACGCCACGCGTATGGTCCTTCTTCAGTTGTTACTTATGATGCCCAGTCGCGCATGGGTAGCCTGGTATCTGGGTGAGCATATACAAGTTCTATATTTCGATTGTCAGATGTGTTTGCAACATCATTTCTTTACCAGATCTGTTACTCTCATTTGAAGCAGGTTGTCAGATCAAGTTTGGTGTCCTGTAATCTCTGTCAAGAGGTTTGACAGAGCCGAAACTTTGTTCAAACTCTGTTCAAAAGGTTTGACAAAGCTGGGAACTGTCTTCAAGAGGTTTGACAGAGCCTGGAACGGCAGTGTCCGCGTGTACTCTTGCTCAACGGCAGCGAAGTCCTCGAAGGCCGATGCTTGTCACTGGTCTGGCTCGGCCCGCGCCCTGTGGGGAACGCAGAGATAAAGTACAAGATGTTGGCTAGAAGACTAGATATATAATGATGATAGCAGTGCAAGGGCGAGAGAAGATGCGGACGTTGTTGATGAATGTCTGTATGCTCTTCACTTTGCGGTAGTCGACACAAGGTGAAGAGCATGCGGACGCTCATCAACAACATCCACATCTTCTCTCGCTCTTGCATTACTGTCATCATCATATTTCTAGTCTTCTAGCCTACATCTTGTATTTTATGTCCGCGTTCCCCTCCGAGCGTGGACCGAGCCAGACCAGTGACAGGCACAGGGCTCCAAGGACGACCTCGCCGCCATTGAGGAGGAGGAAGACGCGGCCGCTGCAGTTCCAGGCTCCGTCAAACCTCTTGAAGACATGTACTCCATTTGTAATGATTTTGTAAAATATCATTACTGTAATTTGTAATGATATTTCTAATTTGTAATGATCTTGTCCATGTGTTCATCGAAGATTTTGAGATATGTTAATTGGTACTCTAGTGTAAATGTCGATCAAATATGATGTCAACAGTCACCGACACTATTGCTAGTTGTAATATCGGTTTCTGATGACGTGATACACGAACGACACAATTGTACATTGTAATGTCGGCTTATGCTGACATCATACTTGACCGACACCATTAGTTTCCGCATTGACCACCACATATTATAAGTATGTGAAATGCTCGGTCCCACTAGAAGGATCCAACTAGAGCGTCGAAAGGTGAAGAGTTCATCCAAGTGCTATAAAAGGGGTAGCAACTGCGCTCTTAGAACCATCTCGTCTTCTACATCTCTTCGAACCATCTTTCAACCATGTTTTGTCTCCATGCGCTTCGTAAATGGCAGCCCAGAGAGTGCAGGAGCTGGAGAGAGCTTCAGGAGTCGAAGGCTCTGCGGGTGTCCCTCCGCCATGATCTTGGCGCTCTGTGGGGGTCCCTCCAGCTTCGAACCGACATGGCATCAGACATCTTTAATAAGGTGAACGGTGTTGTGAAGAAGCTGAAGCTAGAGAGTGTGCAGCTCCCTTTAGGCCAAGGGGGGGTCTCTTGCCCACTTCCTCCATGCCATGGGTCTGTTGGAAGGGATGCTGAGTCATCTCCCTGAGACGATGGAGTGGGAGCGTTGGAAGCTGGCGCAGGCAGTTGCGGACCTCATACGGTCTACGGTAAAGGTATGCCAACCTGACTTCCCCTTCGACACCCTCGTTCAGCTGGCATCCCATCCCGACTCGACGACCAGGGAGACAGAGGCGAGCATCAAGCGCTTCTCCACCGAGGTGGCCAACTCAGCTGTTCAAGAGGAGGAGGAGGAAGAGGAGGACTCAGACATGGAAGAGTAGTTATTATAAGTAGTAGTAGTAGTAATTTTATAATTTTATAAATATTATTTTTTCATGTTATGTAAGTTTATAAATATTATTACTACAAGTTAGTAAAAGTTCTTTTATATTGGTTTCTGCTGATATCATACATACCTACACTATTGCTCGTTGTAATATCGATTTCTGCTGACGTCATATAGAAGCGACACTATTATCTATTTTAATGTCAGTTTTCGCTGACGTCATACTTTTCTGACACTATTATGTGACGTAACTTTAGTCCCACCTCGACTATACTTAGTAGTGTCGACCAACTTACAAGCTCTGACTGTCTGTTTGTAGGCGAGAAATTGTGTAAACTGTATGGCACAGGTGGGCAGTGGAGGTTACTCATAACTTGCGTAACCTCCACTGTGAACCTAGTCATTTCGTTGTACATTCTTCTTTTTTAAATATATAATAGAAATAAGTTATGTCATACTTAACCGACACTATAATCCATTGTACTGTCGTTTCTGCTGACGTCATTTTGGACCGGCAGTATTGCTTTATGTAATGTCGTCTGCCGCTTACCTCATACTTGACCAACACTATTACTTGTACTTTAGTCCCACCTCGACTATTCTTGCAAGTGTCGACTGGTTTATTAGCCTTGGTTTCTGACGTTTCTCTAGAAAGCATGTAAACTGTATGTCCAGATTGGACATTGCAGTGGCCATGCAATGTCCAATGTGGACATATTGTTGTACATTCTTTCTTTTTTTATTATATAAATTATATATTACAACGTATAGAACATTAGTAATTTGGAACGGAAGGAAAAAATATTAGTCTTAATATCACAAAACAAGAGGACACATTTATAATATAATATTTAATAATTAGATTACAAATAATTCGATTACAAAACTATGACATCTTTAATTACTTAGCTTGAACTAACTTCCCCTCACCATCATTGCGCATGTAGGGAACAAGTGATGAATAACTGAGGCTTGCTTCAAAGATATTTATCATTTCTATATTCGCAAAAAAGGGCACCTCATCAAACTGGGTGTATTTTTCATCATCTGTGACATTATCAACCACGATGATCCTTTGTTTTTTAAGGATAACAATGTGCTTCTTCTTGTGTTCGGGCTCGAGAACATAAAACACTTGTGCGACACATTGTGGGAGTATCCATGGGTCATCTTTGTGACCTTTGTTATTTAAGGACACAAGGGTGAAGCCCATCTCATCCACCTCTACACCTTGTGGGTGCTTGACCCATTGACACTTAAATACATGGAGCTGTAAAGTTGTTACATAGTTGAGTTCCCAAATTTCATCAGTGTATCCACAATATGTGTTCTTATTCCCCTCACTGTCTTCGGCATCTACTCTAACACCACTGTTTTGGTGCTGGCTCTTGTTGTCCTTTTCCTTGGTATAAAATGTGAACCCATTGATGTTATATGGCTGCCATGATGTAACTAACATTAAGGGACCATCCGTCAATAAACACATCATTTTTTCATCTTTTGTTGTACTAATCGGGAGGTTTTGGTTCTTCAACCATGACATGAAACATCTTTTGTGCTCTTTCATGATCCAATCCTCTGTGGGTTATTCATTTTTTTCACAAAACTTTTGCAAGTGTTGTTCGATGTATGACGCTACAATATGTAACTAATGAAGGATGCTATAATGTGCGTCTCAGACTCTTACAAAACTCTGATCGTTGAATGTTTTCCTTTTTGTTCCTATCCCTAGGAGCCTCCCCTCGTGTTATGACACCGGCACACCTATTGGTTTTTCATCTTTCATATAATCATTGTAGCACTCAAGAACCTCCTCAGTTGTGTAACCCTCTAGCATGGAACCCTCAGGGTGAGCACGATTGCGTACGTAGCACTTCATAATAGACATATAACGCTCATACAGATACATGTGATGCAGATAAACAAGGCCAAGGAAAAAAATTGATCTGCTATGTGAATCATATAATGCTCCATCATATCAAAGAAAGATAGCGGGAAGCATATATCGAGTTGGCACATAGTCTCCCTCATCTGTTTACGTGTCTTCTCTAACTCAGCAATGTCGATTACTTTCTTAGATATAGCATTGAAGAAGTGGCACATTCATATGACGACCATCTTTATGGATGGTTGTTTGACAACCCTAATTGCAATAGCGAGGAAAAGAGTGAGCATGGTATGACAGACATGAGTGTTGTACCCAGTCATCTTCAGCTCAGACATTGAAACGAGATTCTTAACATTCGATGAGAAACCTGTGGGGGCTCTAACATGACGTAGACACAAGCATATTGATTTTTCTCAAGTGTGAGGGTAAAGCTAGCCAGTGGAAGGTAAGACTTTCCATTTGGTCTTATCTGAGTATGAAGTTCTGGCCTTATTCCCATTTTTTCTAGGTCCCTACGTGCTCTAAGTCCATCCTTTGTCTTGTCTGGGATATCCAATAAAGTATCAATCGTGCTTTCAAAAACACCCTTTGCAACATGAATAGTATCTATAGCATGGCCAATCTCCAACTCTTTCCAGTATGATAAATATCGATAAAATATCTATTGTTTTTTAAACAGAACATCTCCTAGAGCCTTATCATTTTTCTTCCTTTTTTCTTTTCACTGCCTTACTGAAACGGTATGGATATTTCTGACCAATTCAAACACAAATTTACCATCACGATTGATCGGTGCCAAATCTTTCTCCTGTGTACCATCAAATTGATCCTTTATTGCACGATACTTGTGTTTTTTTGGTAAGAATTGTCAGTTCCGCATGTACACCAACTTACATGAGAAACAAAGGTACATTGATGATGTTTGGTCCAGACATACTACACATCATGTCTTCCCTTTAACCTGTCTAGTTAGTGTCAAGTGTGCGGGATTGTCATTGATGGTAACAAAAATCATGGCATACAGTGTGAGGCTCTCTTGTTTGTACGCATCCCAAGCACGGACCCCATCTTCCTATAACTTTTTCATATCCTCCATTAAAGGTTCTAAAAAGACATCTATATCATTGCCAGCTTGTTTAGGACCAGAAATAAAGATAGCTAACATAAGATACTTTTTCTTGTGACACAGCCATGAAGGTATGTTGCGCAGGCTTAGAATCACTGGACAAGTACTACGTGGGATTGTCATCTGATCAAAGGGATTTATTCCATCAGTACTTAAGCCTAGCCTTAAGTTTCTTGGATCTCTGGCAAATTCAAGATGGTTAATGTCAAAGGTTTTCCATTGTCGAGCATCTGCCGGGTGCCCAAGCTTCCCGTCCTTTTTGCGCCCATCAGAGGCTGCGTGCCAGATCATGAGTTCAGCATCTCTAGAGTTGGAGAATAGTCACTTCAATCAATCTATTACTGGCAGGTACCACATCACAAGTGCTCAAACTTTTCTATTGTCGCCATCTTGGTCATCCAGACTGCTACCAATGCTTTTTTTAATCTTCCTCCCTTTCTTTTCTTTTTGCTGATCCATAGAACCTGAATCGTCACTTTGGTCATTCCTTTTGTACCGACTGGCATTGCACACTTGACATCTCACGTTGTTTGCATACTCTTTGCGGTACAATATACAGTGGTTCGAACAAGCATGTATTTTTTGTATGCCCAGTGTCAATGGTGACAACAATTTCTTTGCAAGGTACGTGATAGTTGTTAAATTGTTTGATTTCCGTAATAATTTGGCTAAGAGCTCTAGCAATTCATTGAAGCTGGTGTCTAACCACCCATACTTGACCTTTAGTGTGAGAAGATCAAGTATCGTTTGCAATATCGTGCATTCCTTATCACATCCGTTTGATTCAGTGTATAGAAGGTATTTTCGAAGCCTTCTCCAAAATCTGTAAGTTATCTAAGCCTCTCGTTTTGTTCTCCAGTATTTCCTCGCACCCAATGTGGCGCAATGGTTCCTCGACATCGAAGCCTTCCATATCGTGACTTTCATGAAACACATCAGAATCATTGTTCTTTCTTTCATTTCTCTGTTCTGTGTTTTTTCCTTCTGACCTTGGCTCTTCGATGTTGTCTTCACCTCTTACCCTCTCTTTGTTGTATCCAATCCCAACTTCTTGTTTTCCAGTGCTTGGTGTATTCGCTTGTATCTCTCCATTGTTGGTCCATATTGAGTAGTTCTCAACGAAACTATTTTCAAACAAGTGCTCAAATATTGTTTCGGGCGTGTCAAACATTACAACATTCTTGCACTTCTTATAAGGACACCATAATCTATTTGTTTTCATATGTACATTTCTGGTCTTAGCGGCTTCGATAAATGAAGTAACATTTTTAAATATAGAAATGGATTTCTGCCAGCACCATTGTACATCCAAGATATGTCCTCCATCTTCACAAATCACTAATATAAAAAGAAATAAAGAGAGAAAAATTATAATATGGAAGATACAAAATTAACTAGATATACAATTAATTTTTCACTCTCTTCCCTGCCCCCACCTGCACCATAATGTACGTCTTATTATATATGTAAACTAGAGATCTAGCTAATTAACTATGTACTAATACTCTTAGAGATCAACAAAATTAGTTAGGATCTACCAAACCCGCCCTAAATCTACGCCTGTACACGCTAGTAAACTCCTCTCACGATATCCCGCTCTAAACCTACACTAAAACCACATCATAAGACCATAAAACTTCCAAACATGACATGGATTTACCTCCTGGAGCAATATCGTTTGATTAAAAACGGAATGAAAACCGTCCCCTCTTGTATTCCAAATTTTTCGGCCGCCGTACAGACACACTCTCTGAAACAGAATCGAACAGAGTGCCCCGACGAGAGGAAGGGGACGAGTATTTATACACGAAATACCAGTGTCGGACATATTGAGATCATCATAAACGACACAATACAGGCGATAGCAGTGTTGTTGTCTGACCTACGACACCAAAAACCGACACTGCTAAAACACACTAGTTTTGGTTTTTCTTGACGTCATCCGGACCGACATTAATATGTTCATTATCAGTGTCGATTTTTGTTAGATCACGTTTGTCCGACACTATAGTGTTTCTTTCTAATGTCCGACGTGGATGGAGGAAGCAATGACCGACACTGGTATCATGTTCTATACTATCGGTTGCTTGTGACGTCTACTGATACCGACATTATTGAATAATATAAAAAATTAGTGTCGTTTTGTAGGATGATGTCACTTGCGTCCGACACTATTGGGGGTAACAAAAGTGTTGGGTCGTAACGTTGGAGGGTCATCGGGACTTGTTAGTGTCGGCTGTTATATTATATTCGACTGACATTATTATAAATTTTTGATTGACACCGTAGGCTCGTTTTGCAGTAGCGTGAAAACCTCATCCCGTAGACTGAAGGAAGATAAGAGGCGGCCAGTTGATTTGCACGACGGTTATCCGTGAGGCACGTATGGCCGCGTATTGATACATCTGTAGAAGCATCCTACATAAGCAGCAGGCTCCTGGTTGCCTCCGCATAAAGTCAACAACCTCACGTGTGAAAAGGAGATGGCATGCAGAAATCCCATGAATATAGAAACTGCACGTATACAAATACGTAGCTTGGCCGGTCGTACAAACTTACGTGAAATGTTTTGCGTTAGCCGGAGATAAAGAAGGCTAATCAAATTTTATTTGACGTTCGCAATGATTACCCTGGTCGAGCCTATTAGTGAAAAAATAAAAGAATATACCAATACATGCATGCAGGTTATACTAGATTTAAAGTCAACTCTAAACAAACCGACGCATGCATGCGAGCTTCAGCTGGAAACTTCGATGAACCTGCATGCAACTCAAGATAACGTGGTGCCTTTGCATGAAGAGAAAAGGGTGAATGCAACAGAATTCCACAGACGCGTTCAACAGATCCGCGTGAGGAGTTAACCGGCCGCATGCAAAACAAACTCAGTTTAAAGAGGAAAACGTCATACGGTTGCAGGGGGGCCGCTTGTTACGAAACAGAATCGAAGCTGGTCGTCACCGCGTGAGGAGGAAAACGGCCACAGGCAATAGAAACCTCGGCGTCTTGTCTTGCCTATATAAACAAAGTCTTCCAGCCGAGGAAGACACACGAAGATCACGCCGCCAGGCTGCCGCTAGCACACAGGTGCTGCTTGTTGCCGGGGCATCGTGCGCACATACAGAGAGACCACGCCGCCACGCTGCCGTTACGCTTGCATCCACGCACAGCACTGCTAGTCGCCGGAGCACTGCGACACGAGACTATGAACTCGATGAAGCACGAGTCGTTCTTCTCGCATCGATGTCCCATGGTGAGAAAACTGCAGCTACCTAAGGCTTCTGAGCGAGTTGTGAATCAACAATCTGTCTGTTGTGGTTGTGAACAGAGGAAGACGGGTGTCTCACCTATATGAGCATCAACAGTTTGCCTGTTGTGGTTGTGAACAAAGGAAGATTGGTGTCTCACGCATATGAGCATCGACAGTCTGCCTGTTGTGGTAGAAAATAGAGGAAGATGGGTGTGTCACGTGTATGAGCATTGGCAGTCTGTCTATTATGGTAGAAAACAGAAGAAGACGGGTGTCTCACATGTATGAGCATCGACAATCTGCCTGTTGTGGTTGTGAATAGAGGAAGACAGGTGTCTCACATGTATGAGCATCGGCAGTCTGCCTGTTGTGGTCGTGAATAGAAAAAGACGGGTGTCTCACACATATGAGCATCGGCAGTCTGCCTGTTGTGATTGTGAACAGAAGAAGAAGGGTGTCTCATACGTATGAGCATCGGCAGTCTGCCTGTTGTGGTAGAAAGCAGAGGAAGACGGGTGTCTGACATGTGTAAGCATCGGCGGTCTGCCTGTTAATTTAAAAATAGTGGAAGACATGGAGCATCTGCATAATCAGCACGAACGTGTTCGAAAGATCAGGTTGCATACTGAATTCAGAAAATTCACATGATCAGTACGCTCGTATCCAAGAGTCAGGAATAAGGACGAGCCACGTGTCTGAGCCAGATCATGTGCTGAATCCAGAGATGTCATAGAATCAACTCACACGTGTCCCATATCAGAGGATATGTGTCTAGAGAGCCTGATCATGCATTCTCACATCAAGCATCATTCAATCAATGACACAGAAGCAATTCACCTCTCCATTAATACGTCCCATGCAACGGGATTGGACACGCTGTCGGGTACCGACGAGACGAAGGCAACATACACCGTCCGAGTAGATGAAGACCGGCATGCACATGACGAGGCGAAAGTCAACCACTTCATCAAATGATTCCGTTTGCACCCAAAGTATTTTCAGCATTACGTGTATTGTACATGGAAGACGAGCAACACTTTATATAAAGAAACGACCATTGTGCGCAGCTTAATCAGAGGTTTTCTACAGACTCATTTTGTAGATGTAATTAACCGGGTGAGCCCGCATGGCCTCGAGAATCGACGAACTACACAATTTCTCAAAGTTAGATATCTCATTAAGCATCAACGCAGAAGACTATTATATCCCATTTCTGGGATACACTGTGCACCACGTATCAGTAGCTGATACGCACTAACACATCAGAATGTATATCAAAAGCATACTTCGAATAAAAGGATATATCTGATACCGACTTTTAGCAGCAACGCGGTGAGGATTAAAACAATCCACAACCAGCTAACCAGCTAGAGGTGGAGCAAACAACGAAAAATATGGCCCAAAGCCACAAGCAAACTTGGGAAGCAGAACGAAAACCCAACACGTCGTCGTCTTCTACGAATCTTCTCTGCCTAAAACCACAGTTGCAAACTGTGAGTACATAAGGTACTCAGCAAGCCCTAACACTAAGCAGGGGTATATATAGATGCACATTTGGTTGTAGCAAAGATTAGACTACAAGGTTTCCTTTTCGCGAAAAGCTAGTTTTATGCAGGGTTCACTACAAAAGCTTTGCAACAAAGGGATCGCAAGATATTTGTTGTCCATATTTTAGTAGGTTGGTCCTGGGGGAGATGTTCATCAATCCCGTCAGTACCCAAGTTTTAGTCGAGGAGCTGGCACGGACCCGTACCGTCCCTTGGCACACAGCCTACACTTTCCAAAACACGGGCACCTACACCCACTCACTCCAACAAGGATAATAATGAGACTAATCATTGTGAGCCCAAGCTGTAATGTGTCAATACCGTGACAACGGCCATTTCGGATGGATTATACACTCTGCAGAGGTTATACACTGTACCCACAGGCTATGCTCCTCTTGATCAACAGAGTCGCAAAACGTTCGCTCCAACACACACTAAGGTACCCGCAATGTCCACCTCAAGATACGTACAAGGGTCATCTCTCAAGGGTTTTGCCTACCCCCGATGACGCGATAGCACATTCTCGGAGCCGGACCGTGGGCTTAGAGCATCCACATCTGTTCCCTGGAGCCCGCACATAGACAGGTTATTACACAACCAGGGGGCTATACCGGTGGGCAGTACGATCCTATGGCGCGGGCTATTGCTGTAATCGAAGACCAGACCGTGAGCATCTCACATCTGCTCCTGCGACTTGTGTCTCTCGACCCCTTAGGTGCCATTGCGGATAACAAAAGGGGTGGAGTGAGTCCCACCCAGACAGGTTCTGTGGTTGCACGAAATCACTACGTTGAGGTCCGATGAACCAATCCTTATATGGCAAGGGCAGCGCTCGTCCACGGCAAGTGGACCAGTCCGAAGCCTACACACAGCACACAGTTCTAGGAGCCTGCCCCATGACCAAAAACATTATCCCTTCCCATCACCTAGCACCAGTTGCACTAACACTCATCCCACTTTATTTTACACACACCACCAAACTCATTTTAACACATTTCATAAAATGATTGTTGTATGGTGTGGCGATGTACTGCATCGTATAAGGGTTCCTAAGCATTCTACTATCAAGGCAACTTTCTGTTCGTTAAAAGACTAACAAAGAAAATCCTATGTTTATCAAAGGGGGTGTCATCAACGGGTAACAAGGTGGTATTCATATTTAATGAAAGCAAGCAACTGACATTAATATAAATACATAATAACAAGTTGGATATTTAACTACACAATGTTTTAACATAGATTAAAATAAATATGCAAGCATTCAGGTCATATGGGTGCGCAAGCAAAACATAGGATTAATATGATCAAAGGTTAGAGCTTGCCTGAAAATCCTTAATCTTTAGACTTGGCTTCTCAATAATCTTCGAGTCCGGGTCTTGAATTGTTGGCTTGATGCCGAAGTCTTCGGGCTTTTCCTTGTATGTCCATTCTGCTGTCTTCTCTTAGATCCGAATCCTCCTTAAGCTCGGCATTGTCTACACGGTAGAGTGCGTCTAATAAAACTACCATAAAAGAAATAAAGCTCGAGAAGAATCAATAAGATCCAATAAACCTCGAATAAGAACCAAATAAACTCTACGAGAAAATTAAAGGTATAATATGCATGATGCGATGGCTATCTTAATGCAATGTTTATTACTCTAGGTGCACCTTAGTGTTGTTTACTATAAGTTAATTATTAGAATAATTATTTATTCTTAAACTTTATTCTAGTGCCTATGCAGCTACATGAGTAGTTAAGGGTGGTCATGTATTATTAATTATACTAAAGCCTTCGTATGGGTATGGGCTTAGGTTATGGTTTGTTTCCTATACTACTGGGAGTTCTATGTGTTATATTATGCTTAATCACAACTTAGCAATATTTACTATAGTGTAGCTATTAATTACTAGGTTCATTCTAAACCATATTCATGTGATTGCGATAGTGGGCCATGTGGATGCTATATACGGTGCATGGATATTTACTTTATTTATTTACATAATAAGTATTAATTTATTATGATAAAAGGCTAACTGGTAAATTTACATTTATATAGTTAAACTATTATACCGAATGGATGACGTCACTGCAATTGCGGTGAAGGGCATAACGTTATTATTAATTATCTAATTTATACATATGTGTGGCTATCCTAAGTGATCAATGCTTAATCGTCTAGTTCAATTAGTTAATTAAAATACCAGGACTGGCAAGTGGTAACTATACTAATTAATGTCTTAATGCATAAGGGACAACATGTTAATGTGGTTGTGAGGAATAGTGTGTCTTGGCTAATTATTTAATTCCCAAGTATTTGTATGTCATCTTAATTGACTGGTAATTAATTACTTAATTTAATCTATATGCTTAATTTACTAAATTAAAGCCAGTAAGTGGTACGTGTACTAATTACTAAATTAAGGACATCAAGTGGCATGTTGCTAGTGTATGCTAATATAAAATCAGATGCGTCAGTGTGCCCTTAATAATTATTTAGTTATCTACTCGTATGTGATATTATGATTAGCTAGTAATTAATTAACAATTAATTACTTGATTATATCTTTATAATCAAGTCACTAGAACTAGTATGTAATTTTGGTGCTAATACGTATGTATGCATAGTAAAATGCTTATATAAGTCATGTTCACTTATTTTCTAACATTCATATGCGGTAATCTAGCATTTTACCAATAATTATGTAATCCTAACTCTAAACTAATCTACATAGAGCTAATATGGGTATATGTAGCAATGCATGCTATTAATGGTACTAAATCATGCTAATAGTATGAGGTGTACACTATAACTAGTATGTAACTATGCTTAAAATAGATTACACTAAAACATTAGTACTAAAAACCAATAAAAGCTAATAAAAGAAATCGAATTAAAGCTCCGATAAAACTTACCAATAAAAACCAGCATGATTGGAGATTAGCCAAGGTTTGATAGCTTGATGAGGTGATGCTCGGAACAGTGATTCCAACGGTATAAAAATCATTGAAAACGGATTCACGGTTGGAAAGATGTGGCAATTTGTGTGTGTACGGTGGTTCAGGGACCTCAAAAATTCAGAGGGTTTACTTCGAAGTTCTGGGATAAAATAAAATTGGAAGAACTAGAGGACCTTTCTTAAAAATGTGTTTTCTTTACCGGGAAAGGCACGCGCACGGCTGCTCCTACAGCAGGAGCGTGGACCGGGTCCACGGGCTGTGGACCGAGACCATGGGTCGGTCCCCGAGCGCGCGCCGTGGACCGCAGTGGCGCCGAAGCGGTTAGCCGGCCGGAGGGCGGCGGAGCTTGGCCGGAGGAGGGGCAGGGCAACGAGGCAAAGCTGCTGGCGGTCACGGCGAGGCCGGAGAAGGGTGGCGTTGCGCCGGCAACAGGGAGGAACGCGGGCACGGGGTGGCGCTCGGCGCTGGCGCACAGGGTGGCCGGAGGGCTGCGGAATCCGAGTGGAGGAGCTCGCGGTAAAACTTGCCGTGGGTTCGAGGGAGCCAGGGGCGCGCCGTGCCACGCTGGCGTCGGAGAGGAGGCGGCGTACAGGGGCGGCGCGTGGCGTCAGGGCATAGAGGAGGTGGCCGGAGCTCGGGGTTGGGCGTAGGAGGAAGAGGGCGATGAGGTAGTGTTCGTCGCGTGCCCAGGAAGAGCAGGGAGTCGCCGGAGAACGTCGGCCACGGACAAGGGCGACCTGCGGCAATGGCGCATGGTGGCAGAGCGATGGAGCTCGACCTCTGCTGCGTTTCTTCCAAAATTGAATGGCCTAGGATGGAGGGGAGTGATGGCGTGCAGCTTCCTCCCTCGACGGCAGGGCCCGCGGAACAGAGGCGGGGCGCCGGTGGTTTCAGCCTGAACAGAGGCGTCGAGGTGAGCCGGCGGTGGAGAAAGGCGAGCTCGGCGGCTTGCTAGCCATGAGGCAGTGCAGTGGTCGGCTGGGCTAGAAGAGGAGGGGGAGAGCTCGCCGGAGTAGGCGCACTCGGTGGGGAGGACGCTTGAGGCTTCGGCCTGGCCAAGGGCGTCACGCGCGGGAGCAGGGGAGCTCAGGAGTCCGGCGGGGAGGAGAGAAGCAGTGGGGTAGGGAGCCTACTGGCGCGGCGCGATGAGGTCGGGTGCACGACGGCGCGCGCGCTCGCAGCAGGGAGCAGCCAACGCGCAGGACTGCGCTCGGCCGAGGTCCGGGGCACGGTGGAGGGATGACGATCGGTGCTGCCGCTTTGTAGCCGAACCAGAGCAAGATAAGATCATTGATGTGGAGGGATACTGTGGAGCACGTCACGGCATGGGCGATCGGTATGGGTGGCGTCGTGCGGTGCTGTGCTCGCACGTGGTCAGTTCGGGGAAGAAAGAGAGGGGATGGCCGAGCAGTTGGTGCACACGATGCTGGGAGGGGAGTGTCTGCCATTTTATAGCCGAGGAGGAGTGGGGGCTGGTATGGGCGTCGTTATGGGGATGGGCACGGGGATGGGCGCGGGGATGGGCAAGAGAGAGAGAGAGATTGGAAAAGAAGATGGAGGTTGACAGGCAGGTCTGAAAAAAAAAAGAGCTAATAATCTCGGATTGTGATGAAATTTTGTAGGATGAATCTTCAAAGTGTGTTCTACAACATAAATTGTTCGGACAGCGTTTTTCAAAAAAGTCAGAAAGTTATGGAATTTTGAAGATGGTTAACTGTTAAGTGAGGTTGCCCGCGGAAAGGAACGGATTATTTATTAATTATTATCTGTTTTGATTGAAAATCAAACTTTCGGAGCTCAGATGGGTTTGAGATTTTGTGGGGTGGAAGAATATTTTTGGATGAACAACTTTTCTTTTGGGTTCATCTCTGAATTCAATTTCGACTTTGTTCTATAAAATCCGAAAAGCAAATAGCTGGCTTAAAGGAGTGAATATATTTGAAGGAGGTCAAATAGGATTTAAATGAACTGGAAGGATATGAAATTCAAGGGATTAGATGGGTTCGAAATTTAGATGGTACACGAGAAAATAAACGACAAGGACGAAAAAGAAAAGGCAATCACTTTCACACGGTCAAATTTTAATGGTTCATGAAATCTCCAATTGATTTTACAAAATGAATTTTTCTATTTTGAAAAAGGAGGGAAAGAGAGAGACAAAAATGCTAGCGTTTTCGTTAGTGACAAATTTAAATTTTTGAGTTTTAATTAGGATGAATTTTGGGGTGTGACAAAGACAGACGAAGACAAAGTCATGTGTCAAAATTCTGTATTTTGTAAATCGTCAGTGATCAATGAAATACATGGTTCCAGCATGTTTATTTTATTTTGTCTTCATTTTGTTTTCACCAACAGCAAGTGCAATATCTTCAAGAAGAGGATAAGACAAGAAAAATTTAAGAAGAGAACCGACATTGGTTTTCTCGTTAGGTATTTCGGTAACTCTAAAGTCTATCATGTTTTCAATACAACTACCGGATTTGTAGAAGAATCTTGTGATGTGCAATTTGATGAAACTAATGGTTCTCAAGAGAACAAAGAACTTTATAGTTGTGATGCAGATGATGAACCTTTAGAGGAGGCAATGCGGAAGATGACCGTGGGAGAAGTTCTACCAAGAGAAGATGATCCTTCTACACCTCCACCGGAAGCTTCCTCCTCGACACAACAAGAGATCACTACATCAACAAAGTGAGCTCAAGAATCATCAAGTGTTCAAGTACCAAAAGATCTACCTCAAGAGCCTACTACTTCGTCTACCTCAAGAGCCTACTACTTCGAGAAACCAAGGGTCACCTACATCAAGTGCTACACCACCATGCCCAACAAAGACATCAAGAATTAAAGAAGATTGTAGCTCTCCGCTCCGACAATAAGATACTGTCATCTACAAGGAGTAAGCCATTCAAGATGCACAAAATATCTCTCCACTGCACGCTCCACCGCCTCAAGAAGCTTCAAAAAGGCACAACCTCATTTCTCGAGATCACAAAAGTGACTTGATTCTTGGGAGTCCCTCTCAAGGGTTAAAGACTAAGAGAAATTAATATAAGCCAAATTATACGAACAATGATGCTGCTAACATTGCTTGTGAGAATTTTTCTTTTGTGTCTTTGATATATCTCAAGAACATTGATGAAGCGGTAGAGGATCATAAATGGATGATGGCTATACCAAAGGAACTCAATAACTTCAAAGAGAATCAAGTTTGGAATTGGTGAAGAGGCCAAAGCATAAGAACATCATTGGTGCAAAATGGATCTTCAAGAACAAGCAAGATGAAAATGGGAATGTCGTGAGGAACAAAGGAAGACTCGTGGCCAAGGGTTACTCTCAAGTTGATGGGGTGGACTTTGATGAGACTTTCGCCGCCGTGGCTCGACTTGAGTCAATTCGAACCTTGCTTGCTTATGCTTCACCTTTTAACTTCAAATTATACCAAATGGATGTGAAGAGCGCTTTTCTAAACGGCTATATTAATGAGCAGGTTTTTATTGAGCAACCACTCGGCTTCGAGGATCCCAAGCACCTCGATCATGTCTTCAAGCTAAAGAAACGGTTGTATGGACTCAAGCAAGCTCCAAGGGCGTGGTATGAGAGACTAAGAGACTTCCTCGCCGGCAAAGGCTTCAAAATAGAGAGTATTGATAACACGCTCTTCACTAGACATGTTGATAATGATCTTTCATTTGTCAAATATATGTGGATGATATTATCTTTGGTTCCATTAATGAAGCTTACAATGTAGAATTTCGTGATCTAATGGCCAAAGAGTTTGAGATGTCCATGATAGGAGAACTTCAATTGTTCCTCGCATTCCAAGTCAAGCAAATGAAAGTAGGGACATTCATCTATCAAGAGAAATACACAAGAGATCTTCTCGAGCGTTTTAGAATGGAGGATTCAAAGCCAATCAAGACTTCAATGGCCACAAATGGTATTCTTGGCCCGGATGAGAGTGGTACATCAGTTGATAAAAAGCTTTATCATTACATGATTGGTTCTCTCTTATATTTTACCGCTTCTCGTCCGGATATCATGTTTAGTGTATGCTTATGTGCTCGTTATCAAGCTAATCCTAAGGAATCACATCTAAGTGCTGTCAAAATAATTCTTAGTTACCTCAAGTATACACCAACTATGGGCCTTTGGTATCCAAAAGATGGAGGATTTGATCTTATTGGCTACTCTGACTCGGACTTCGCCGGATGCAAAGTGAGTAGGAAAAGTACCTCCGGTGAATGTTAATTTCTTGGAAGATGTTTGGTTGCTTGGAGCTCTAAGAAGCAAAATGCCGTGACTCTCTCAACGGCTGAAACGGAATATATGGCAGTCGGTGCTCGTTGTGCTCAACTTCTCTATATAAAGCAAACTATCATGGACTATGAACAGATATATAATCAAATTCCACTATATTATGATAGTGAGAGTGCTATCAATATGGCTCTTTACAAGGGTGATCATGGTCATGCCAAATATATTGAGGTCAAGCATCACTTTATAAGGGATCATGTGACCAAGAAGGATATTGATCTTATTAGTGTGAGGACAAATGATCAATTGGCCGATATTTTCACAAAGCCCCTTGATGAAAAGAATTTCAACAAGCTAAGAGGAGAGCTCAACATTCTCGATCTCTCAGACTTCACTTGAGTAATCTTCAAAGCTTAGCATCTTTTTGTACATACTTTTTTTTATTATGTTTGCTTATATTGTTGTTCTTCTTGTTTTGTAGGACCGTCATCTAACCCTTTCTAGATAGCAGTGATCTTGGAGAGCTTGGGAAGAATGTTCATGGGGTGCCCATGGCTAGGAGATGAGGATCATTGTGAGTAAGCTTGCGAGGGGATTTCAATGTGATGGGGGTAATTGTTTTCTAGCCTTTCTTCATCATGAGCATGCATCTTTTGTTCTTGTTTATACATTCATGCGCATCTCATGCATTGCATTTAGTGTCTTGACGCCAAGCACAATTCTAGGGGGCGTTTCTCATAATCTAATATAAGTTTATTGCCCCTAGACATCTTTTAAAGTAATTGTGAGCTTCATGCCATTGAATCACAATCTTTCGAGCTCTAAGGTTAAATCTACTTACGCGGCTCAAAGACTATGGTTCATACATTTTCATGTGCATAACTAACCCCCTCTTGTTGAAAGAATAGGTAGTTTCTTCGTTAAAGACTTGTAGGAATGAATCGTATCAAGAGAGAGGTATCTTTCAAGGGGGGTAAGAGTCAAGAGAAATGAAAGGACAAGAGAAAGATTGCTAGATGATCACTCGGTAATATTGCTCTATACTCACTTATTCTCTATATGGTTTGTCTATTGCACTCTCCTCCTGTGGTGTTCTTTTTGTTGATAGATGACAAAGGTGGAGAAATATGAGTATTGATGATGGTGATGATCGAGAAGAGAAGAATTGGTGATAAGTTTGGAGGAGAATTTGACCAAGAATTGGTGATAAGGGAGTAATCTTTTCTAATTTTTCAAATCTTTCCATTACTACCCCTTTGCCCTCTACTCATCTTGTGGTTATTTCTTATTTGTAGATGACGAGAAGAGGGAGTCAAAGAAATGAAGAAGGATGAAGTCACAACCAATAAGATCAATCAACAATAAGCAATGCACCTATTAAGGGGCAGTTTTAAAGCTAAGGTATGAAATCTTGTGAAATTTGTGAGCTTCTTGACAAGCGATGGTAAGACAACTTATGCCTATTCTTTTTTTAAAAAAAAGTTGTCTCGTGCTTTCCTTTCTATCTTTTGTATCCTCTCGATCATTTGTATCATGTTTTTCATCAATCACCAAAAAGGGGGAAATTGTTAGCTTCATGACCATTGAAGCCCCTCAAAGGTATGAATGTTTTGGTGATTGGAACCATGAACTAGCTCATTGGATATAAGTTCATCAACACTTCTCCACTTCTACGAGTTGGTTGTCCATGGTTGCTCGGTTTCCCAGTGTGCTTTCAAGGAAGGAGCATGTCCAAGACTAAAGATGTTCTAGAGCCTTGTGTGGCTTAGTTTTAGGCCTTGATTCTATAGAAAACACTGTTACTATTAAGAGGGGTCAGGTCACTCATCTCGGTTTTATAAGAATTAGGGAGTATGGATGCTCTAGGTTCTCTGAGCCACTTGAGTGATCAGTGGAAGCTTGGAGGTGTCAAGAGTTGCTGCGGGAAGCTTGGAGTTCTTAAAGATGTCAAGTTATGGCATCTGGAGGTCACCGGACAGTCCGACGGCTTCATCGGACAGTATGGTGAGTGCTGGTGTCTGAAGTTCAGGGAGACAGTTTTTCTAGTAGCAGCTCAGATAAAATCATCAGACAGTCCAGTGAATGTTGAAGGCTAGAGTACAGAGACAGGTGCTCTCTGGAGTTGGAGTGAAGAAGTCACCAGACAGTCCAGTCGTGTAATGACCGGACAGTCTGGTGAGCCAGAAGCTAAAGTGCAGAAGCGGTGTCTCTGGAAGTCCAAAAGAGAAGTTCACCGGACAGTCCGGTGATGGTATGAACAGTCCGGTGTCACATGGAATGGATTCCAGAGAGGATGTTTTCTGCCAGTCGAAAACCAGGAGTCACCGGACAGTCCGATGGTCCTAGACTGCAAAATGCAGTCAGCTTTTTGGCAACGGCTCCCAACGGGTCTTTCAGGGCTTGGAGCCTATTTAAACCGTTGGGAGAGCTATTGTGGATGTTACCTGCGGCCAAAGAAGTTGGAGATCATTTGTGAAAGCCAAAGGTCACCAAGTTGAAGCATCTAGTGAGATCTTGAGTGTTAGTGAAGAATAGCATAGAGCATCCATATATTCCTAGAGCTTGTGAGGCTGAGAAGAGTGTCTTCGGCTTGTTACTCTTGATCTATAACAGCATAGACCGGTTAGGCGTCGTTGTCCAAGCTTCCGAAGACTTGTGAAAGACGATATCAAGTTTGTGAGCGGTTTCGGGTCCTCCGCTCAAAAGGGACTCCAAGAGTGAGCGTCCGGGCCTTGAAGGCTTGCTCTAGCTCTTGGGTATTATTCGCTACAGCCGGGCCACCGGTGACTTCGCTCCGGAAGTGAAGCGTACCCTTGTGAGCATCGTTCCGGGAACGATGGGAGGAACCAAGACTCTGACAGGAATGGTTCAACGAGGATTAGGGGAAGGCGCCATCCTTTTGAGACCTCAAGAAAAATCGTTGAGCATCTCTTTCATCCTTCTCTTTACTTATCACATTTACCTTATTGGGAGTAGTGTGAATAGGTTACTTGGTTATATCTCTTGGTGGCTCTCATGCCGGCTTGCTAGCTTGATAGGTGTTCTTTCTTCATCTTCTAGAGTTTGTTTGTCTCCTAGCTTGGTTGTTCTCTTGCTTAGTTTCTTCTTGCTAGGTGTTGATTGCTAGTATTGCTAGAAGTTAGGAAGAGCGAGAAAAAGAACTACTAGTGTTAATGTCCAATTCAACCCCCCTTTATCGGTCACTTGATCCTTATACTATCTTACTCTCCTCAAGTATGTATAGAAAGTTTAGAATATCCCTTAAACTATTTGTTGTCCAGTTTACCCCATCACAACGTGTTTTTGGGTTCATTTACCCCCAATGCAATTTGTGTTTTTTGTTCCTCAATACATAAATATAATCTTATGATCAAACCATTTTTTAAGATGAAAGAAGAATTATATTAATGTGTAGCTGAATACATTTTCAAATTACAATCACTACGGATTATAAAGAAAATAAATCTAAGCGCATCTAGATACTGATCTTCATCTGCATAGTACTCATATCTCAAGTTGCTTCAAATCTCAATCCTAAACATGTAAAAAGATTCATATAGATGACCGCACAGGCAAACACTTAGGAAACAATTGAACAAATACCTAAAGAGTGGTCGCCAATATTCCTGTAGGTAGAATCAAGCAGATTCTTCTTTCTTCTGTCTTTCTTCATCTTTCTTCTACCACCAAAGGAAAGGAAAGATAATACATAATCTTCTCACTAGCCCTTCCTCGTGGTTGGATTTAACCATGGTAAATTGGAGAAGAGGTTGGAGAATTTTATTCTAAAACAACAACATCATCTCCGCCGTGATATAGTCGTTTGGAAACCTAATTTTCCATGTCGTCATGCCAAAAAAGTTGTTGACACCATCATCATCGATGCCATCATCTTCATTAGAGCCACCATAGAGAGACTGAATCTACCCTACTTCCTTGCAGTCGCCGAAGAGGAAAAGGAGGAACCAAATCTCCAATACAAAAAAAAATTAGTATGAAGAAGACAATCCTAACCTATGACTCGGTGTACTTAAAAAAGTGGGACCCCTCACCCTCCGGCCACTGGTGAACCGCCAGAGGTAGGAAGAGAGGGGGCCAAAGCAGCGATGGAGGCGGACAAGCACTGGCCTGCGACGATGATTATCAGGGGCGGCGAACGGTAATTTTATCATTATTTTATCATAAAGTTCTATAATAACATTATGCTTGTGTGGGAAGAATTAAAAAAGACAAATTGTATTAGGGGATAAATTGAGTAAAAAGTTATTTTATGGGGATAAACTAAATAAAAAATAGTTTAGAGGTTATTTGGACTTTGGCTAGAGTTGAGGGGGTAAATTGAACTTTATCCTTATTATTATAATATTATGATTGGAGGCCTTTAATATATGACCATGTTTTGAATGCTAATAGCTAATTTGATCATATTTTTTTCAGCTTTACTTTTTTGACCTTGCTTTTGGACTCTGAATAGTCAATTGGACCCAAAATATTGCTTATTTGACCTTTCTTTTTCAGCAAATAAGGGTCAAATTGGCTATTTGGAGTATAAAAGCCTAAGTAAAAAAGTATGGTGTCCTGAATCCTGGTGCAGGATTCCAACGCAATCCCTCCAGCTAGTCGAACGTTGTCAAGAGGTATGGAGGTTGTCAAGAGGTATGCCTCCATCTCAAGGTACTCCAGAGCAGAGTGTTTAGAGAACAACTGATTCTGGGAGTTCACATGAAGGACCAACACGTTACCGCAGCCTGGAAGATCTTTACCAAAATACTCAGGAAGTGGAGCTGATGTATGATCCTGATGGAGAATCTTATCTTGCAGAAGAGGAGGAATCATCCTGTTATGGTAATATAGAAGGGACACTGGATGGAGAATCTTATCTTGCAGAAGAATGGAACATGGTCACTGATCACGTTTCCTGCTGAACAGAAGGCCATTGGACTCAAGTGGGTTTACAGATTGAAGAAAAATTCAGAGAGAGAAGTGATTAAGCATAAGGCCAGATTAGTGGTGAAAGGTTATGTGCAGCGACAGGGGATTGACTTTGAGGAGGTGTTCACGCCGGTGACACTGTACTGGTGATTCTTGTTGTTAACCATTGTTGGGAAGTATCACTTAGATGTTAAATCCGCCTTTCTGAATGGATAACTTGAAGAGAAGTGTATGTGTCACAGCTAGAAGGATATACAATGAAGAACAAGGTGCATCTATTGCCGCAATTGAGAAAAGTTATCTATATCCTTAGGCAGGCATCACGTGCTTGGAATATCAGACTGGACAAAAGTCTGAAGATCTCAGTTTCAGAAGATGTCTGCAGGAATAGACTGTACACAAGAGTTGAAGGCATAGCTGCAGTTATAAATGAGTATGTTGATGACCTCATTGTCGCAGAAAGTGATCCAAAGGAGATTCAGACATTCAAGTAGAAAATGAAGGCAGAGTTTGAAATGAGTGAGTCAATTGTGACTGTTGTCATACTATTTCAACATTGAATTTGAGGTAACTTAGCAGGGCAACCAAATTCACACTCAAGCAGACTTGATACGCAATGCTACTGAATATCGGCGTGCTATCATGTGTCTTAGGAATTTGTTGCATACTCGTCCAAACCTTTCTTTTTCTGTTGGAGTAGCAAGCAGGTTCATGGAGAAACCCACAATGGTACGTTACAAGGCAGTGAAGAAAATACTTTGGTATCAAAGAAGGTACAATATACACTCTGGGTTAGTGTATCCTAAAGGAAATAATGAGGTGGTGATCTTTGGATACCAAACAGCAATCTGGCTGGTGACATGGATGATAGCAAGAGCACAGGAGGTATGGTGTTTTATATCAATAACAGCTTGATCTCATGGAACTCGCAAAAACAGAGATGAACGACAGCTGCAGCAATGGCAGCATGCCAAGCGTTGTAGCTGAGGGGTCTGCTAGGAGAGCTGACAGGGAAGGAGCCCAAAACATCCAAGAGCTAGGAGAGACATTCCAATCAATCAGAGAAAATAGCTCTGACCTCTGAAATACTTTCTCCTTGCTCTGGTTATCTGGTCAACTGCTCTACTCCACAATGTTACCAGTAGCTTACAAGGGTCGTCATACGAATCGCAGCAAGATTTCCTTGGGTATAATATTTGCAGTGGTTGTTCTCTTCTGCTGTCCATATCTCACACACACGGTCGTTGACTCATGCTCTGTTCCCAGCTGGTCAATATGAGGTGTGACACTTGATGTAAAGAAATGCGCCTTTGCTTGCACCCATGGACGAGCAATGTAGAGAAAAATTCAGCAAATCTTTCCAGGGGAAGATACCGGTCTATGATATTGCGTCAAGAAAGCAACAAAGTTTGGGTCATCAAGACGATCGTGTCAATTAACAAGGCCGTCGGCCGGTCTTTCAACCCGTTTCCGTTCAATAGTAAATGATCAGGTGGTTGTAACAGTAATAATCAGCAAATATCACACACCTCTCTCTCTCTCTCTCTCTCTCTCTCTCTCTCTCTCTCTCTCTGAACCTTTTCTGTTATTCACTACAAGGAAAATTAGCTTTTCAACAAAACATATTTTCTTGCAGTGTCCCAAAACATTATTACGGCTTTACTAGGGTGAGCAAGCTATATTCAAACATTAATAAGTCCCGAATTGAGGGAGCAATACAACACGATGGAAATAGAATCATGAGAATTTGGTATGTTTACTGTCGACGAAGCTTAGGCGGCGTCTCTGTTGCTGTTTCCATTGTCAATTGGGATCCTCCCTGGTCGACCTATCTGCGTGGCTAGCCACTGAAAATATGTGTTAGAGTTGCATCATCTGCGATGTGAGTGATTGCATATCCACATATAGGACGTGTTTAGTTGGTTTGATGAACTTTGCCACGTCAAAATTTTGTCATGCCACGGTTTCTCGACTAGTGTTTGTTTGATTATCACAGCTGCAACTTGGCATATGCTGAATCCCATATGTCAGACTCGTCTTTAAGAAACTTAAATAAAAGTGTAGCGACCCTTTCAAATATAGTTTTGGTACGGTGTGTTATTTATATTTTTATATTAACCTCGATTTTAGTAACTAATTGAAAGTTCCACGGTTTGGCCATGTTTTATGACACCGTCTCACATTTGTTTTTATTACAAAATAAATGAGAAGATCTGGATGCGTTGCCAATGTCTTAGACATCAATAATTGTAAAAATAGTTGATAGAGATCTACGAACATTTTTAGGTAAGGTTAGATGAACATATCAGATGTTAATAAATAATTAGATACTGATGAATTGACATTTTTGACGACATCTGATAAATTGACATTAAAAAATGTTTGCACAACGTCACTATATGTCTTGAACAAGGAAGATTCTTCCATCAAGCTAACATTTTTATAAGCGTTTCTTATCAGTCACTTTCTTCATCTACTTTCCAAGTAAGATGAGGCCCAGTGAGCTGGCTCTGCAGCTGGTTTCTAAGGTATGGAAGGAAACATGTACTGAATGCACACAAAAAAAAAATACATGATGCAAAGAAAAGATAAATAATTCAACTTATGCTAGACTTCATTAAATATTTCTGAATGTACTGCCACGTTAAAACCATCATGTCCAAGTTTGTTAGGTTGCTCAAGAACATCCTTATTGCTGGATATGTGTTGAGGAGACCATATGCATTTTATGATTAGAGCACTAATGGGTCTACGGTGGAAGACCATTACTGAGGTCTATATAAGAGAAGGTGGGGCTAAAGGTGTAATTATCCTAAGAGTCTGAAATCCTAGCCGCCTCCTCCACTGTCAACCCTCTCATAGGAATCCTAGCCGTGCCACTGGTGCTAGAACACCGTGTATGATCTTTCAACCTTGTACATGTGGATACCACACGGAGGCACTATTGTTGTGGTGCCGTTTGGCCAGGCGATCGGTTGTTGTGATGGACTACTTCCACTATACGAATGCTTGACTATGTCGGACCTCACTGCTCCAACCCCTCTTTCATTTCATCTGCGCTATTCTAGTGGTAATAATCCCTGATCCACTCTTACAGGATTTCCTGATTGAAAGGTCATAGCTAGAAATTGCTTATCACTAAACACTTAAAAATGTGATTCAGTCACTGAAGCTGAGAGAGCGAAATTTAAAACAGTAAAAACATCATGTGTAAGTAATTAAGCAGTTTAGTGTCATGAAGTACTATTACTTTTATAGAGTAGTTGTTTAGATGAAATAAGAAGATTATATTAACCTAATACTGGCTTTCACGAGAGCTAGCTATAGCCTCAAAAGGCTTATCCTATGATGGAATTTTAGATAAACTTCATTAGCGAAGGGTGTGCAATTTTTAGATAATTTCATTAGCAATGGGTGTGCGCAACACCGTCTCTAATGATGGACATCAGTGACGGAGCAAGCCGTCTCTGATATGATAACTACAAAAGAACTGTCTTTGATATTAGACATCAGCGATAGTTAGAAAATATTTGTATCTCATATGCACTTATCAGTGATGGTTCCAAAGAAAATGTCTCTGATGTACAAATAACGACGGTGCTTTAATAGCCATCTCTAATATGGAACATCAGAGACGGTTTCTAAATGCCCGTCTCAAATGTTCATCATTAGTGATGGTTCATATTTACGCGTCCTAATATACAGTGGACCGGAAATATCAGTGACATGCGTAATTTCAATCATCACTGATGTATTATTATTGATGGCTTTTTTGAGATATCACTAATGATGATGTCTCCTTTATGTCATTTTGTGGTAGTGAAAAGTGCCAAAGGGGGTCCGTGCTGGAGTCCTTATGGGCATTAGGTCCTAACTCCTAACAAGGGACTAAGTGGATTTGTATTTTGAGCAATTTTACTACAAAACACTGTAAAACACATGGTATTTGCTATGTAATACTGAAATGAATTTATGTTGTTGCCTTGTTGGACACTGAAATACAACTAGACAAAGTATCCAAAAGCAAAGAAAATACTCCCTCCGATTTTAAAATATTGACACCGCTGACTTGTAACACTAACTTTGATCTTTCGTGTTATTCAAAAAAGTATGATAAGAATTATATACATTTGAATTTTTTTTTAATAAGACGAATGGTCAAAGGTGATGTTAGAAGTTAATGGTGTCAATATTTTAAAACCCAGAGGGAGTATGTTTTAGTATCATCTAGCAATTTCATATTTTTATACAGTTATGAATTTCTGAATATATTCACTTGGAAAGAGCAAGTTGTAGCTTTGAACAGACTATTCACCTTGTTCTGTTCCATTTGACATTCAACTAGACCTCTTGTTTAGCAAAATTGTCCAGTGCCAAAACATTGGAGCACATAACAAATCACATGTTTATGTATTTGGCAAAACCAGATTTACTATATGTTTGAGGAGTATATTTTCTCTGTAGTTATTTGACGTATCCAACTTTCTGTATCCAATATAAATGTAGGAGTATAATTTTACCATAAATGTAGAGATAATGTAACTAAAAGTACAGTTAGCTTAATTTGGAATAATGTGATTTTGGCCACTTTAGAAATGGAACTACTTGAGAAAAATAACAGTGAAACCACACTGTCCTTTGTCATGAAGAATCCGTCTACTTTTAGCAATTATTTGAGCACAAACTATTGACTCTCTGGGACCTTGATGGACCGGTCGATCAGTTGCTATCGAACTTTTGACTAGCTAGCTAGCTTGGCGAGGTCTACACGTTAAAATATGCCTGTGGTTAGTAGTTTAACATTTAGCAAAGTTGTATTTGTTTGGTCGTATTATGCACAAAAAAATGGTGCAAAAGGGACACTTGAGAGTCGTAGATGTGACAAACGACAGTGTCACAAGGCATCCAGAGTGTTGTAACGTCACAGCTAATATACGCCGAGCCATGTGACTTCAATCTTTTTATATATATAGTACAGTATACAGATCCAGATGAACCATTCCTGTGCGTTTAAACTTCATTTTACGTGTACAGGGATGCTTAGATTTTTCTAATGGAGAGCAGGAAGTGGCGACTACTATATGATGTAAAGGTTCATGCCTGACAGGAATTGCGAGCGACTTATCTCTTAGTTTGTCTAATACTTTGGAATGATCAGAGTAGGTAGCTTGGAATGTTTCTTCCATGTTCTCCACCCTATGATCAAAATATAGTTACTAGTTACCAATAAATAACGAGTCATACAACACAACTGGTAAATGCATTCAGTTGACTAGGTGTCTGAATAAACCGTGACGAAAGACAACATTTACTTGGACATGTATCCAGATATGTAGAAATAGCTTATCAGCCACCTCTAATTATTAGTGCAAAAATACCATATTGTGTACAATTTCAACATAGGAATGGCCATAAATTTTAGATTGGAGAGAGTTACAATAGCTACAACACACAGTGTTTTGGATCAATGCCACCATCAGTCCCCATGTGTTTCCTCACGGACAGTGACTGGCCAGCAACGGGATCTGCTTAGGTTTATCTGACCGTGACTTTTCAAGATTAGAGCGGGCAGTTCAACACCATTAGGGTTCGTTCGGTTATTCCACAACCCATTTGGACTAGAAGGGGATTAAATCCATTGCTCTCTAGTTGAGGATTCAATTCATTTATTTCACTCTAATCCTTTCTAATACCATCCTAACTGAATGGTCTTTACTCAGGGTTTTGGAAACCGCTACAGGACCGGTTTCGGTTTTCGGCAAAAATCGACTGGCTAGCCGGCTAAACTGGCCGGTTTACCGTTTGCTACAGTATCCAGTACGGTTCTTAGTGAAAACCGATGCTCCGGTAATACCGGACTGGACCGGTTTCACCAGTTTTCGCGAAAACCGGCCGGTTTTGACCAGTTTTAAAAACCCTGCCCTTACGAGGGTAACGAACATAGAAAAAAAGACAGGAAAAGACCATGTTAATAACAAGTTAAGCAGCCTGTATAATATGCAGCTACTAATATATATGCGACATGAGTAAGATTGGTGGTGAAAAGTGATGCAATATAGCAACAAGGTACTCTGGTTGTTACATATTTGCTTTATAGTGTTTAGCTGTGAAATGACCGAGATGCATGTCTTGAGAATGAGATTAATCACAACACCCATACGTTCACTGGATTTCACTATCATGTATAACTATCACAGGGTAGTCAGCCAGGCTATAAGAATAAACTACATTACAAAACACTACAACATAAGGTGAACCTTGTAGCTGATTTCACTAGCTATCAAGCAAACACTAGTGATATTGTCCGATCTGAGATTTGATTTGCTTCCACTCTGTTGATCTATCAAGAGCCACACTTTCTGCAAAAACTGAGAAAAATGATGGCCCCCCCCCTCAATGATAACTACATTGGTTGGTGGAACAAGTAGCTCATGCAACAGACAAGCGCTGTCCAGTCAGTTGGGCCCATAAAGACAAGCAAAGCAAGCAACCTCTTCATCCCCGTTGTAGCTTCTTCCCATTTGCTTCCTCTCATAGCTCAGTTCTTATATACTCTCTTTTCTTGCTGCTTCTAGGATTTAGATGCCTCAGTTCTCTATATAGATCTTCCACTGCTCGATTTGTGTGAAAAATTTCAGAGTTCGAAGATAAGTTTGTATCATCTCATGGATCCAACAAGGTATTGGATGCTGACAAGAAGAAAGTTGGGTGAGGCAAAGGTGCCTCCTTTTGCATCTTCCAGCATCACCGTCGGCAGCGGGGGTAGCAGCTCAGCAGCTTACTATGAATCGTGGGAGGAGCGCGCTTTTGCTGAGGACTCTGCAGGGCATCTTGGAGGGTGCATCTGGCCGCCAAGGTCTTACTCCTGCAGCTTCTGTGGCCGGGAATTTCGCTCGGCCCAGGCGCTCGGTGGGCACATGAACGTGCACAGGAGGGACAGGGCTAGGCTCAAGCTTGCAGGGGTGGCTGATGATGGTGGAAGCGATACCCAAATCGTGTCGCCACATCAAAGATACATGATCCAGCCGTGCCCTCCTCAAGTTGCATCTCTTCAGCATGCCTATGTTGCAAACCCTAATGATCCTAGCCATGACACTAGTCCTGACGCCTTATGCAGTGTTCTTGATGCTCCTAGATCTTTGGCTCAGCCTGCAGCTGCAAGAAAGGCCTGGGGCAATCAAGTGTTGAGTGCTCCACTTGCCTTGCTGCCAGCATGGATTGATACTGGTAAGAAAGAAGTGCTTCGAGCCACTGCTCAGTTATCCCAAAATCATGCAAGACCTGCAGAAAGAAGTGTTTCAGTGTGTTCTAACCAGGAACTTCAAGTTGGAAGTGGTGGGTATAAGCTGAGCATTCTGGGTTGCCAGAAAAGAAGAAGCGATTTCAAGGAAGGTAGCGAAGATGAAGATAGTGTTTATGTAGGTTGCAAGAGAAGAAGAATTGATCTGGAGACATCACCTTTGATTCTATGCTCTTTTTCTCAGAAGCATCAGCAAGACGAAGAAGATAATGGTGAGGAACAGCCTAGTGATCCAAAGGTACTAAAACTATGTCCCAGCTCCCCAGTTGAAGAACCAGATCTTGAGCTTAGGATTGGAGTAGCCCCAAAAATAAAGTAAATATTGTGTTCGTTTTCATCATAGCTGAATGTCAATGCAAATTTTATGTATTTTTAACAAATATATCACTTCAATCAATGAAATCCCTTTTACCTTGGACCTATTTATTAGTTTCAGATATTGCTTTTTTCACATTGGTTTAGTTGTTTTCTAATTATTTTTTAGTTACATTTACAAAAATCAATTCTTGAATGGGGACAACAGTTCATCTGTTGTATCTATTGCATTGTGATGTTAAAAGACTTCGAGATATTACCTTTCAATAGTTCTTCTCTATTCTAATATATAAGTAATTAAAGAATTTACTCCCAGTGACCGAAACAAAATTGCACATCATCAGCAATATCAGTATCTTGCAATGCACTTCCAATGCAGGCAATAGAGATTGATCAATCATACGATGTATACGTGTATAAGCATGCCACAGAAATGGTTTCTGAGTTCATCCCTGCTCTTTGGCTCATCCAATTCAGTTCTAGCGGAATATCATTCTCTCCTTACGGAATGGATCATGTTTAATTTTCATCACCTCACTTTGTGCCTTATAGTGGATTGTTTACTTACTCCCTCCGTCGCAAATTATAAGTCACTTTGGACTCCTCAAAATTTACCAAATTCTAAGTCGTTCTCACTTTTCGAGACAACTTTTTCTCTTTCCAATGCATCTCCATTCTATCTCTCTCCTCTTCGTTTTCAAAATATTCCACTTTTTCCATTTTTTTAAATTCTCGTGTCTGACCCAAAACGACTTATAACAAGGGACGAAGGGAGTATGATGGAGTGGCTTATTTCATGAGAGACATATCATTATATCAGTGGTCGTAAAGGAATTATCTCTGTCAGCGCGCACTGATTATGTAAGTTGACAAACGTGGACATATTATGTGTTCTATAGTTAGGACCATTTGAGCGAAAGAATTAATCCAAGGAATAATATAATTTGACTTAATTTCTACAAAAAGTCAGTTTCATACCAATACTATCTCCCTGTAAAAGCTGTACTTACTGATGCTGCAAACATGTACTTATAAGTCCTGGTAACTTTTGAGTGAAGCCCGACATATAATGTGGTAATTAACCTGCACGCAGATAAGTGTACAAGCAAGTTACTTTGTTGTATGTATCCGACTGAATCGGTTAGTTAATTAAGTTCACATGCATGTTGTTGTTTCACGAGCACCTGCCAGTGTTTGTTTGTGTGTCCATAGTGTGAGAGTAAAAGCCAATAATCGTTCGTGATCAGCTTGATCGATCTGCGTGAGACTTGGATTGCAGCACGTACAGACACTTACTGACTCGAGTGCATGGGAAGTGAGGAGAAAGATGTCATATTTCCCCGGCTCTCTGTCCACTAACTAAGCCATCACTGACACATTCTAGCAGTGGCACATAAATTTAAATCAGGCACATGCATGTGATGACAGAATGCCCTCTCTAGGATATATTACCTCTGATGCCCGGAGCAGTACATGGATTCCATTCTCCACAGTACATATTCCCTCTTCTCTATTCTCCATGCAACTCCTAGTTTTCTTTCCAATTTATTTCAACACAAAAAATAATCACCAAACGAAGTTCTTGTAGCCCTTTTGTCCTCATTGTGATATACTAATAGTTTCTAACCGCATCTTGCGCTAGCTTTGTTCCCTTCTTGCTGCACTAGCTAGATTTTAGCTTTAACTTCTTCCATGCACGAGAATGCATGTCTATGTGGCCTGCAGAGCATTTAGCAATACGACAGAGCATACATCCAGCCGAGCGCAGAGTACCGTGTACTCCCTCCATTCCAAATTATTATTGCCTGTTAGTTCGAATTTGAACTAACTAGCGAAAATAATTTTAGAACGGCGGGAGTACCAAGCAACAACCCACGGGGCTGATGGTACGTATTATACACTGCTTGTAGAGAGTAGGATATGTCAAGTGCAACATTCAAAGAGATATTGAAGAACACGTGTGCAAGCTTTCCCTTGGAGGCAATAGCAGTGATACATGGCGTTGCAGAAGCTTTCTACCACGGTGCAACCGTGCAAACGGCCAGGTCATGCATACTTTGAAAGAGCACTATTCTATGTGGGGTTGCCGGCCTGTAGCTGGCTTATGCATCCCTGGAAAGTGGAAAACAACAAATTGTTAGGATAGGTTCATAAAGAATCTCAGAACATGTAAGCAGTGGAAGATCAAGTGCCATTACAGAGATGCACTGAGTTGTGTTTGTATTGCTTCTTGGCTTGTTCTACTCTTCAGGACAAGCCTGAGCATTATCAGTGTAAGTTCAACAGCTAGGTTGCTTGGTTGTTGAGTAGTCATGCAGATATATAGTATAATGTATGCCTGTGCACATGGTTAGAGAGGAATGTCATCTTTGGTTGCATGATGGTGCTGTGTGACCAACAATATAATATTCAAGGTGTTATATATGTTTAAATTAAGGAGAACACTGATGAACAAACTCTCTTGTAGGAGTACATGTGTAGACTGGGTAGACAAGATTATAGTATATCTTAGGGATGCCAAACAGCTAGCACTACATATAGTAATTGGGATGTATTAAATAATCCAGCGGGAGAGAATATGGAATCAAATGCACTGATCACCACGGGTATATTTTATTCGGAAAATTGTACTGGACAAGTACAAGCTATGGTTAAGCAAGACAAATACACATCACTGTGTAAAAACCTCACAAAGGATACATAAATAGGTGAGCGTTACCTATAAAGTAAAGGTGACACAACAAATCTTGGGTGAATCGGTGTCACCTTAAGAGTAAAAACCTCACGGTCTATTTCTATTCGCATCACTTATTTTTGGACTCAGATCCAAAAAAAAATTATCAACTCTGGTTCAGTCTTATGTCGGCAGGCACTCGACACCAGTAACACGATAAAGAATTTTACCGCTCAACTAGGAATGTTGTAAGAAGGATATGCAGGCGAAGAGGAATGCCATGTGACAAATTGGTAGGAAACATTTCTTGGAATCCTGCATATTGAACGGGTTCAATCATTGCCAGAAAAGTTGATTTCCCTGTGTCCTCTGAACACATGGGAAAGACCACATAACATAGGGGAAACATCTTCCCCGTCTGTCAAAACACAAAGCACACGGGGACTCTCCTAATCGACGATGAAATTCACTTTTCTAGTAGTGAATACATCATCAATGTACGCATCTTGGCTTAATCTTATTGGCATTTTTTTCTCAATCTCTATAAATCTTGATACTCAAATCTATGCTGCCTCTTCCAAGTCCTTCATTTAGAAAGTATTCCTTAATACGGATTAATGACTTCAAGCATTGGAATAACATTTCCAGTCAGTAATATGTCATCTACATAAAGGGCAAGTAATACAAGCGTGTTGCCACTTGCCTTCTTATAAACACAAGGCACCGACATGAAAATCCTAACTCCAGGATGCTTGCTTCAAAGCATAAATGGACTTGTGATGCTTACATATTTTTCTAGCATTTTGTGGGTCGACAAAATGTTTTGTTTGTGCACGTACATATTCTCACTTAAGTTTTTCATAAAGGAAAGTTATTTTGATAATTATCTTTTATACCTCATAATTATAGTATGCACCAATTAATAGGAGGATCCAAATAGACTTAGCATGGCAACAAGTGAGAATGCCTTATCAAGATCAACACCATAAATCTAGATGAAACCTTTCACCATCAATCATGCTTTATAGATGTGAACATTTCTATTCATATTTATCTTTTTCTTAAAGATCTGTTTGCACTCAATGTTTTTTACACCATCGGGTGGATTAATCAAATTCTAAATTTGATTTCGTCTCATGAATTCTAATTTTGTTCTCATGGCTCCAATTTATTTCTCAGAGTCTGGCCCCATCATTAATTTCATATCTGTGTTAGGCTCATCATTGTCAAACAATAATACAAGTTACATTGCCTCAGGGCTATGAGTAAACTTTTCAAGTATGAGATGTGCGTGTTCAGGTGTTCAGACCTACGAGGGGTTCCTGTATCAAAAACATGTTCAACATCTTGTGTACCTTGTTCCAGTTGAGGTTCAGCAAGAAAAGTAATATCTTTTGGTGTTGTCTTAATTTCTTCAAGTTGCACCATGCTCCCACTTATACCTGGCCAATAGGCCGGGCTGGGCCAGCACGACCTGACTAGTTGATCAGACCGTGCCGTGCCGGCACGAGGGCCGACTGGCCAGGCCCAAGCACGGCCTGGCTGATTTGTCATGGGCCAGGCCGTGCTGTCGGGCCCATCGGGCCGTGCTAGGCCGGGCCGCCTGGATCACGGGAAAAATAAATCTTATTTTTCCCATGAAATTATTGAAAGTTAATAATTATATAATGTTAAAATCATAAATTTTAAATATAAATTAGTCAAATTACATATATTTTTAATATAAAATTTCAGAAAATAATAAATGGGCTGAGCGTATCATGCCGGGCTAGACGGGCTATATGGGCCCAATATTGGGCCTAATCGGGCCGTGCTCGTGCCGGCCCAACGAGCCTGCGGCTAGGCCCAAGCACGACCTGTGATGGGCTTTGGACTGGCACAACCTGTCTAGCCATCGGGCCGGGCTGAGCTCGTGTCGGGCCAAAACAGCCGGGCCTCGTGCCGGCCCGTTTAGCCCGGCCCGGCTGGCTAGGTATACTCCCACTCAATATTTTTAGAGAAACTCTTTCTCTAGAAAAAACATTATGAGAGACAAATACTTTACCATGTTTTAAATAATACCTTGATCACACGACCGTAAAATTCATGTTATTTCTGTGGAGGCAATATAGACAGCAAGAAGTGGGTAGACATGTGAGACTGGGGACGATGGCTAGAACGTTTAGAGGTCTGCTTTCACAAGAAAGGCGGACGCTCATTGTGCACCACTACAAGGCATATAATCTTATTTTGGTAGGTCAGGACAAGGTAAGCCCAGTGAAGCCACGTAAGTGGAAAGGATGATAGGCAACCCACATAACAAAACTAATTTATTTGGTCTAAGTCCGCAAGAGAGAATTGCTACCTTGAACTTTTCATTTCACACTTATAGTTTGCCATATCACTTGTCGATTCTGAAAGATAGGTATCCAGATGGGATAAGGGTGCTATCTATTTACTATGTAATTGGAGATGCCGAGTTAGCACTACATCAACCAGAAATGAAAGCGGAAAAGAGCTCATGGAGATATGTGGGTCATCTAGTTTCACTACTCTTTTTGCCTCGAGCTTTTAGGAATGCTCACATTGTTAGACACAAGAAGTATTAAGGTTGAAACAAAAATTATTCTCATCTCTAACATGAAATGAAGGATATATTAATAACTGTCAAGCAGAGATAACAAACATTGTTGTTCCAAAGTCACCAGTGACTATTGAAGATGCAACTCCAATTACAAGACAAAAGGTGACCCTCAAAGGATACAAGAAAACACATTTGTGTTGTTTCTATCATGCAACAAGGGCAGCAAGAATTAGGCAGACATATGATATAGTCGGGAGGATGTCTAGAGAGTCTAGAGGATTGCTTTTGCAGCAAAATTGGATGATCATTGTGTATAAATGCAAGGCATATAATCTATTTTGATAGTTTACGACAAGGTAAGCTCATTAGAACCACGTAAGTGGAAAGGATGCTAGACTACCACACAACCAAACTAATTTATTTAGTCTAAGTCTGCAAAAGAGAATTGCTACCTTAAAATTTTCATTTCACACTAATACTTTGCCGTACTACTTGTCGATTCTAAAAAATAGATGTCAAGATGGGATAAGGGTATTTTCTATTTACTTAGCACTAGAGGTGTCGAGTTGGCACTCCATCGACTAGACATTCGTTTCAGGTGTATAATATCGGTTCCGAATACTTAGCAGACTAGAAGTATTTGGAAGCTCAAGACCGATGTAATTGGAAACATAATCTCAAAATTTGCTGGTTTTGACCTTATTATTGATAAAAACTACATCTACTGTAAAAGTGTTATGACAATCAATACCACAATAAGAATGGATGCTCAACACTTATAGAGATGAAGATATCACCATTTGTCTTACCATTTTAAAATGAGATACTTCATTTGTCTGTCAGATCTGCCCTTTGGCTAAGTATGTGCCGTCGCACAGATCCACTCACAGGAACGGTAGTCACTTCAAGAAATGTGTTAATCCGTGACATATTCGTCGTGATAAATTCATAAATCATCATTAAGGCGCAGTAGGCCACTAATCAATGATGTTTTAAAAAAATTGTCATAGATCAGCAGGAATCAATGACGTTTTAAAATTTCGTCACCGATCGACTTGTTTTGGCTGGAATCACTGAAATGTCATGTTGTGTTATTGTGAGTTATAATGCTTTTTACTAGATCAAAATCTAAATTATTTTATGTATTGTACTAATAATTGGGAATATTTAGTTTTAATGAGAATAATGGCTTTATATCTCAATCTTGGTCTGTTTACTAGTTACTTGACAATTCACACTGCTTTGTTGAATGCAATCGGTTCCTTACATTCTTTTTTCCATTTTAAAATACAAGGTAGGTGCAAATAGAGCACACCACATGCACACTTTGTGCTGCTGAGGGTTCATATTCATGCACAATATGGCATTCAAGAACCTGTATTTTCCTGCACAAAATGAATGAAACATGAGCCCAAGAGTGTACCAGTGGCAAGCATCTACTTCTTCATAATTTTCAGGCTGCATATATATGAGGTTCCCTAACAATCTGTACCAGAAATAAGGGACTTGGTGTTTACAGGTCAAAAGTCAGATTGTAAGATAAAAAT
Source organism: Zoysia matrella (assembly GCA_001602295.1). NCBI lineage: Eukaryota > Viridiplantae > Streptophyta > Magnoliopsida > Poales > Poaceae > Zoysia > Zoysia matrella. The sequence goes on from BCLG01000069.1 coordinate 354,886, forward strand.
TCATAAGCAGCTTGCTTATTCATCTCTGAGAGCAAGATAGACTAATCTTCAATGAGATTTTGACAAATTCTGTTTTTCAACGGCCTGAAGCTAACTCCCACATTTCTGGTTCCACATAAAAATACCGGTTTAGAAAATTGTACCGGCAATTCCATGTTATTGACTACTAACCTGATGGTTCATTCATATTGGATGGTTTACTATTTTAAATGCCCTATATCTATCAGTATAACAAGGCCTCGAAGTTTTTTTTTTT
>BCLG01000069.1:355151-372344 GCA_001602295.1 Zoysia matrella
ACGGCCTGAAGCTAACTCCCACATTTCTGGTTCCACATAAAAATACCGGTTTAGAAAATTGTACCGGCAATTCCATGTTATTGACTACTAACCTGATGGTTCATTCATATTGGATGGTTTACTATTTTAAATGCCCTATATCTATCAGTATAACAAGGCCTCGAAGTTTTTTTTTTTGTGAAACAGGGCAAAGATACTGCAAATAGGTTGAGAAGAATATTGTCAAGGGAGTCCTGATAGGGACAGTGATCATGGAAGAATCTTATTGCCTCAGTGCTCTCTTCAGACCCATTTGCTCGTTTCAGTACATTGGCCATATCCCTCAATGCACCCTCAATACACTCACTACTGTTTATAGCCGCTCAGAACCATGAAACTGCCTTGTTTGGGTCTTTGTCAATTAACTGGAATGAAAAGAAAAAAAAAGGAAATGTGAACCATCCACATTCAGCTTAGTCTACGTTTAGAATGGCAAATCAAATCACTGCAGGAACTGAGAAAATAAAATAGGAGTACCTCTTTGTGAACAACTAAAACTAAATGAGCATCAAGAAAGCCTGACCAAATTCACCTGATCAAACAGCTTGCTCTCACAGCTTGCTCTCTTGTGGGCATCGGGGCACACCAGAGCTGCTGGCGTCAAATATCACTATACTCTTGCAATCTATGGTTGATGGCCCTGAGCCCTCAGCACAACCTCCAAGCGCTTCGGCAAGGAGCCTACCCCTGAAGCGAAGGTGAGCTTGCACGGACGAGAAGAAGCTCGAAGTCAGTGGCGGATCCAGAAATTTTGTGGAGCCTGGGCGCAACAGATAATAAGATTCTGCAAATACATCAATCATTAACATAAGAACAATTAATAACCGTAATAATTTTGAAACTAAAATCATTCAGTCTATGAAAATAGAGATACCAATCTATCACTCAAAAATACAATAAGTATCAAATAAGACACTATGCAATTTTACAGGTGCGAAAAAATTGTATTTTATGATTCTTAATCTTCAAACAATGAAATAATAATAGCTTCATCAACTGATTGAAATAGTTCTCTTTCAATATAGCAACCACCAAATTATTGAACCATCGCGTTCATGAAGTTGATTTCTTATGTCAATCAAGAAACATTTCGTTTCAAAAGACTTGAGTCACCTGACCATAGATAAGCAAATAGCTAGGGCACCGGTGAGTGACTGGTCCATTGACGAACAGATAATCAAACAACATATTAATTAAGTACAATTATTCAGTAAAAATTAAGAGCAAAGATCAATAAATTTGGCCGAGCTTCCGCTTCCTATGCCATTCGTTGAGTAGAAGTGTCCTTGAGATTTAATCGATTTATTGGAGCCAAAATCCAGGTGCCGCCGAGCAGAGAAGCCAACCAGATAGATGTCTGCAGCTGGTTGTATTACAGCATAACTCCACGTATGGGTGGCCAACGGCACAAGACTGAAAAAGCATTTCTGAATTAGACAAATGCTGAGCGTGAGCGAGCCCGGGCAGGCGCCCAGGCTCGCCGGGCCTTGGGTCCGCCAGTGGCTCGAACGATAGAAGAAGCACTGGCGCTCTGAGCTGCAGGTCGGGGTGATGTCACAGAGGAACTCACCTCCACATCCCTCCACAACAGCGGGGGCTCCAAGGCACCCACGCCCAGAAGGCCAGCCAACTTCATTGTACTGAAGTGGGCAGCACAGAGGAGCGGGGATGGGGTGGCAGAGTGACCTGTGGTGCGGAGCGTCAGATTGTTTGCAGTTGGGAAGGAGATCAGGATGGCTGTGCGGGCGCGTGTGGAAGCGAGCAGATCGGTGGCGTGCGTGTGACCAGGCGCTGCTGAGGTCGCGGATCTGGCCATAGCGACTGGGTACGCCAGGGCGGCCAGCTCGTGGCTCCGGCCATGGCTGCTGGGAGCAGCTATGGTGTCCGGACCGGCCATGGTGACCCGAGCTCGCGGGTCCGGACATGGTGACTTGGAGGACCAGGACTGTCGGGTGTGATGTAGGCAATGGAGGAGGTGTCGGGGCTTAGGCAGCGGTGGACGGTGGTGACGACATAGGAGACGATGGAGATGACGGTAGTGTCCGGGCGGGCAGAGTAGCTATGGCCAAATGGAACTCAGGACTGAAGCTGTCGGTGGAGTTGGGGCCCACATGTCGGTGCGTTTCTCAGGCGGGAGGAGCGACGGACGACGACCGGATACCACGAACTCAAAGTTTATTAGTAAAGATATGAAATTTGCATGAGCTTTGCAAATTAATGATATAGAGATCTAAATATTGATTGTAATGATTAAATTAGATACAATTAAATTTGTCACTAAGATCTATGTTTTGATTGGGTTTAGGTTTGTTTGTGACCATTTAATTTGTCATTAAAATTTAAGTTTTACTGGGCTGAATTTATCTGTGAATGTCTATAAATGTCATAGATTCTACCATTAGTAACGAAAACAATAAAAACCTCACTCGATACAATTTATAACGTGGAATATATGACAATTCATTTTTTTATCATAAACTAAACTTTGTGAAAGTTTTAGTGTATTATACGATGAATTTAGTTTGTCATAGATTATCATATTCTTATTCTGTAGAAAGGCTTTGACCCGATGCGGCATGATGCACCGCGATCGCTTTCTCTTTTCTTTCTTATCCTACTACTACCAATGATGAAGGCGGTAAGTAGCCCATGTATTGACAATAACTTTATTAGGGGTAGGATGGTTATTTGGCTTCACTACTAATTTTGCCTTGCACTTTTAGGAATGCTCATATTGTTAGAACAAAGAGGTATTCAGGTTGGGATAAAAAATTATTTTCATCTCTAACATGAAATGAAGGATATATATAAAAATATATATATACACATATATATATATATACACACACACACATATATATATATACATATATATATACACACACACATATATATATGTGTGTATATATATTGCTATTCTTCACCCATACCCAATTAACCAATCGACTGGCGCCTCCCGCGCGCGTCTGCGACTCGTGCCCACTAACTGACCAACTTTTTTCATTAACTTATCTTCCTTAATTTTTTGTTACGATTGACTCAGTAATTTTCTCTTGTTTAGTAATTTTCTTCGATTTCTTCAGTAGTTTCTTTTCATCAGTGCAGATCACGTCATTGCATTCAGTAATTTCAAAGGTTCTGATGAGCTCGCGGCGCAGCCGCCGTCGTTATCATCACCGGAGAATCCTTTAACTGAGTGGATTTGTACCCTTAAATCTCATCCTCTCTGCCACCAGACATAGAAAATAGAGAAAGATAGGCCCGGCGGTGCAGGGTGTGGTGCGGGTGGGGCGGCAAGGCTCCGAGGCGACGTCGGCCGCGGTGGTGGTCGCCGGCGGTGCGGTGGGCGGTGTTGGGGTGAGGGCGTCTCACACCGAGAATGGGCGGTGGCGGTGGCCGTGGGTGGAAGCGAAGACGACGAAGTGCGGGGGTGCGGGTCGGCGCGGTCGGGGACACGGTCGGGGGCGCGGTTGGGGGGCGCTCGCTGGGCTGATTTGGGTCCAAGTAAGAATAAGCTATTCTTCACCTTGGGTAAAGAATAGCAGCTTCCTATATATATAGAGAGAGAGAGACACACACATTTAAAACTCAATACCCAGGGTGTAGAGTAACTATTCTACATCCTGGGTAGGTCCAGCGCCTATGCGCCTCATCCGACCGCGCCCCCCGCGTGGACCGAGCGCGCACCTCCCCGCCCGCACGTCGCCTGCGTTGACCTACCTAAAAAAAAGGCACATTCAGTAATTTTTTTTAAATTGATTCAATAATTTTATCGTGTTCTGTAATATCTTTTCCTTAGTAACGTTGCAGTTTCAAAGTAACCAATGACGACCAAGATGCAATTTAAATTACAGGACAATGGCGTCCCTTAGTCCCTCACAGAATGAAAGAAAACACATTGGTGTTATTTCTATAGAAAGAGCGGCAGCAAGAACAGGGTAGACATGTGAGAGATTGGGGAGGATGGCTAGAGAGTATAGAGTTCTTCTTTCACAAGAAAGGCTGATGCTCATTGTGCACCAATGTAAGGTATATGATCTTATTTGGATAGGTTAGGACAAGGTAAGCCCAGTGGAGCCACATAAGTCGAAAGGATGATACGCTACCCATATAGTCAAACTAATTTATTGGTCTACATCAGAAAGAGAAAAAAATTTACCTTAAATTTTCATTTTACACTAATACTCGGTTACCACTTCTAGGTCCTAAAAGACAGGTGCCCAGATAGGTGAAGGGTATTGTCTATTTACTGTAAAACTGAGGTGGTCAGTTAGCACTCTATCAATAAGGCGTTCATTTGAGATGTATAGTATCGATTCAAGGATCTGAAATTAACAGGAAAATTTGAGAAGATGGTGAGGCAAAAGTTAGCAGATTGAAGGTATTTGGAAGCTTAAGATAGATATAATTGAAAAGTTAATATCGGAGTTTGTTGGTTTTGACCTTATTATTGATGAAAATTACAGACACTAAAAGTGGTACGACAATCAATACCACAATAGAAATGGATTATCAACACTTTTAGAGATGAAGATATCACTATTATTCTTACAATTTTGAAATGAGATCCTTCATTCGCCAGCCAGATCTACCCTCCGGTTGAGTGCATGCCGTCACATAGATGAACTCACAGGAATGGCAAAAAAACCTTTGATCCCATGAGAGAGGGATGTCTTCGACTCGGTGTGGCAGGATACACAACGATCTTTTGCCCCTCCTCCCTTGTCCTACTACAACCAATGATGATGGGGGCAAGGAGCTCATGCATTAATAAAAATTTTATTAGAGGTAGGTGGGTCATTTGGTTTAACTACTATTATTGCCTCGGATTTTTAATAATCCTTATATTGTTAGATGGAAAAATTATTCTCTTCTCTAATATGAAATGACAGATATATTTATAACCTTCGAATGAAGATAATACACCAATTACTATTGAAGAGGGAATTCCAATTACAAGGGAATGGTGGCCTTCATAGGATAAAAAAACACATTTATGTTGTTTCTATTGATATAACAAGGGCAATAAGAATTAAGCAGGCATGTAGGATACTCAGGAGGATGGTTAGAGAGTCTAGAGGATTATTTTTAACAAAGGTGGATCGTCATTGTGCACAAATACAATGCATATAATATATTTGGGTAATTTATAACAAGTTAAGCTATTAGAACCAAGTAAGTGGAAAGGATTCTAGGCTACCGCATAACCAAACTAATTTATTTGATCTATGCCATTAAGATAGAATTGCTACATTAATATTTTCATTCCACACTGATACTCTGTTCTATTACTTATTGTTTCTGAAAGATAAGTGTCGAGATGGAATAAGGGTGTTTTTTATTTACTGTAGAACTGAAGATGACGAGTTGACACCATCGATCAGACATTTGTCTAAGATGTGTAGTAATATCGGTTGAAAATAGACTTTCAAATGCTTAGCAAACCCAAATGTATTTGGAAGCTCAAGGCAAATGTAATTGGAAACATAATATCAAAGTTTGGTAGTTTTGACCTCATTAAAGATGAAAATCACTAATATAAAAATGGTACGACAATCAATACCACAATGGAAATATATGCTTAACGCTTTTATAGATATAGATATCACCATTAGTCTTACCATTTCAAAATAAGATTATTTGAAATGGATCAAGTTAAGCTCAACGGAGCCACGTAAGTTGAAAGAATGCTACATTATCATACAACCAAATAAATTTATTTAGTCTAAATCAGCAAGAGAGAATTAGTGTTTTGAAATTTTCAGTTCAAACTGATACTCTGTTGTATCATTTGTCGATTCTGAAAGATAGGTGTTCAGATGGAAGAAAAATGTTGTTTATTTACCGTATAATTTGAGGTCACAAGTTAGCACTCTATCAATTAGGTATTCATCTGTAATTTAGAAGGTTGAGCAAAGCCCAGTCGAAGCACAGCTTCGTGGTCCAGCCGACCCAATCTGTTGCATTACCGCTAGATGATGGAAACAGCGGTCTCTCTATATCTAGAGATAGAGAGATGGCACAGAAGGTCTCAGAGGGTCGCGTGCCCACCAAGGAAGCTCCGAACGGACTGGGGTGATGCAAAAATTAGCACACTTAATTATCTCAAAATTTGATGGTTTGAACTTTATTATTGATGTAAATTGCAGAAACTGTAAAAAGTGCTATGATAATTAATACCACAATGGGAATAGATGCTCACTATTTGTAAGATGAAGACGTATTCAGGTTAGAACAAAAATTATGTGTATCTCTAACATGAAATGAAGGATTTGGCAATAAGAATTAGTCAGACATGTAAGATACTCGGGAGGATGGTTAGAGAGTCTAGAGAATTATTTTCAACAAAGGCGGATCATCTTTGTGCACAAATACGAGGCATATAATTTATTTGGGTAATTTCTGACAAGTTAAACTATTAGAACCGAGTAAGTGGAAAGGATTCTAGGCTACCGCATAAGCAAACTAATTTATTTGCTCTATGTTATTAAGACAGAATTACTACATTAATATTTTCATTCCACATTGATACTCATCGTATTACTTGTTTCTGAAAGATAAGTGACGAGATGGAATAAGGGTGTTTTCTATTTATTTTAGAACTGAAGATGGCGAGTTGACACTCCATCCACCAGACATTTGTCTGGGGTGTGTAGTAATATCGGTTGAAAAATCTACTTCCAAATGTATTTGAAAGCTCAAGGCAAATGTAATTAGAAATATAATCTCAGAGTTTGGTGGTTTTGACCTCATTACTGATGAAAATCATTAATATAAAAATAGTACGACAATCAATACCGCAATGGAATATATGCATAACACTTTTATACCTATATATAGATATCACCATTAGTATAACCGTTTCAAAACAAGATTATTTTAAATAGATCAAGTTAAGCCCAATGGAGCCAGTAAGTTGAAAGGATGTTAGGTTATCATACAACCAAATAAATTTATTTAGTCCAAATCAGCAAAAGAGAATTGGTTTTTGAAATTTTCATTTGGCACTGCTACTTTGTTGTATCATTTGTCAATTCTGAAAGATAGGTGTCCTGATGGGAGAAGGATTGTTGTATATTTATCGTATAATTTTCGATAGCGAGTTAACACTCTATCAATTAAGTATTCATCTGTAATTTAGAAGGTTGAGCAAGGCCCAATTGAAGCACAGCGTCGTGGTCCAGCTGGCCCACTCTGTTGCATCACCGCTAGATGATGGAAACAGCGTTCTGTATCTCTAGAGAGAGAGAGATGGCGCAGAAGGTCTCAGAGGGTCGCGTGCCCGCCTAGGAAGCTCTGGACAGACTGGGGTGAGGCAAAAGTTAGCGCACGTGATTATCTCAAAGTTTGATGGTTTGAACCTCATTATTGATGAAAATTGCAGAAACTATAAAAAGTGTTATGATAATTAATACCACAATGGGAATGGATACTCACCATTTTTAAGATGAAGACGTATTTAGGATGGAACAAAAATTATTTGTATCTCTAACATGAAATGAAGGATTAGGTAATAAGAATTAGGCAGACATGTAAGATACTCGGGAGGATGGTTAGAGAGTCTAGAGGATTAGTTTCAACAAAAGCAGATCGTCATTGTGCACAAATACAAGGCATATAATTTATTGGGCAATTTAGGACAAGTTAAGCTATTAGAACCAAGTAAGTGGAAAGGATTTTAGGCTACCGCATAACCAAACTAATTTATTTGATCTATGTCATTAAGACAGAATTACTATATTAATATTTTCATTCCACACTGATACTCTATCGTATTACTTGTTGTTTCTGAAAGATAAGTGACGAGATGTAATAAGAGTGTTTTCTATTTACTTTAGAACTGAAGATGGCGTGTCGACACTCCATCGACGAGACATTCTTCAGAGGTGTGTAGTAATATCGGTTGAAAAATCTACTTTCAAATGCTTAGCAAACACAAATGTATTTAGAAGTTCAAGGCAAATGTAATTGGAAACATAATCTCAGAGTTTGATGGTTTTGACCTCATTACTGATGAAAATCACTAATATAAAAATAGTACAACAATCAATACCACAATGGAATATATGCTTAACACTTTTATATATAGATATCACCATTAGTATAACCATTTCAAAACAAGATTATTTTAAATGGATCAAGTTAAGCCCAATGGAGCCACGTAAGTTGAAAGGATGCTAAATTGTCATAAAACCAAATAAATTTATTTAGTCTAAATCAGCAAAAGAGAATTGGTTTTTGAAATTTTCATTTTGCACTGTTACTCTATTGTATCATTTGTTGGTTCTGAAACATAGGTGTCCAGATGGGAGAGGGATGTTGTATATTTGCTGCATAACTTGAGGTAGCGAGTTAGCACTCTATCAATTAGGTATTCATCTGTAATGTAGAAGGTTGAGCAAGGCCCAATCGAAGCACAGCTTCGCGGTCTAGCCGGCCCACATTGTTGCATCATTGCTAGACGACGAAAACCGCGGTCTCTCTCGAGAGAGAGATGGCGCAGAAAGTCTCAAAGGGTCGCGTGCCTGTCAAAAAAGCTCCGGACGGTCTGGGGTGGGGCAAAAGTTAGCACACTTGAGGTATTTGAAAGCTTAAGAAAAGTCTGATGCTTTGGACCTCATTAGTGATGAAAATTGCAGAAACTGTAAAAAGTGCTATGATAATTAATAGCACAATGGGAATGGATGCTCACCATTTTTAAGATGAAAACATATTCAGGTTCGAACAAAAATTATTCATATCTCTAACATGAAATGAAGGATTAGGCAATAAAAATTAGGCAGACATGTAAGATACTCGGGAGGATGGTTAAAGAGAATAGAGGACTATTTTCAACAAACATGGAACGTCATTATGCACAAATACAAGGCATATAATCTATTTGGGTAATTTATGACAAGTTAAGCTATTAGAACCTAGTAAGTGGATAGGATTCTAGGCTACCGCATAACCAAACTAATTTATTTGATCTATGCAATTAAGATAGAATTGCTACATTAATATTTTCATTCCACACTGATACTCTGTCATATTACTTGTTTTTTCTGAAAGATAAGTGTCAAGATGGAATAAGGGTGTTTTCTATTTAATGTAACTTAAAGATGGTGAGTTGACACTCCATCGACCAGACATTCGTGTGAGGTGTGTAGTTATATCAGTTGAAAAATCTACTTCCAAATGTTTAGAAAACCCAAATGTATTTGAAAGCTCAAGGCAAATGTAATTAGAAACATAATCTCAGAGTTTGGTGGTTTTGACCTCATTACTAATAAAAATCAGTAATATAAAAATGGTACGACAATCAATACCACAATGAAAATATATGCTTAATACTTTTATAGATATCGATATCACCATTAGTCTTACCATTTCAAAATAAGATTATTTGAAATGGATCAAGTTAAGCCAAATGGAGCCATGTAAGTTGAAAGGAGGCTAGATTATCATACAAACAAATAAATTTATTCAGTCTATATCAGCAAGAGAGAATTGGTGTTTTGAAATTTTCATTTCACATTGATACTATGCTGTATCATTTGTCGGTTCTGAAATATAGGTGTCTAGATGGGAGAAGGATGTTGTATATTTGTTGTATAACTTGAGGTAGCGGTTACTACTTTATTAATTAGGTATTCATATGTAATGTAGAAGTTTGAGCAAGGCCCAGTCGAAGCACAGCATCACGGTCTAACCGGCCCACTCTGTTGCACCACCGCTAGATGATGGAAACAGTGGTCTCTCTGGCGTAGAAGGTCTTAAAGGGTTGCGTGCTTGCCAAGGATGCTCAGGACGGTTTGGGGTGAGGCAAAAGTTAGCACATTTGAGGTATTTGGCAGCTTAAGACAGATGTAATTGAAAACTTTAATCTCAAAATTTGATGGTTTGGACCTCATTTTTTATGAAATTGCAGCAACTGTAAAAGTGCTATGATAATTAATACCACAATGGGAATAGATGCTCACCATTTTAAGATGAAGTCATATTCAGGTTGGAACAAAAATTATTCGTATCTCTAATATGAAATAAAGGATATATTCATAATCTTCCAATGGGATGACATACATTGTGGTTTCAAAGTTACCAATAACTATTGAAAAGGCAATTCCAGTTACAAGGCAATGGTGGCAATCATTGGATACAAGGAAACACATTTGTGTTGTTTCTATTAAGGCAACAGGAGGCAATAAGATTAGGCAAACATGTGAAAGACTCAGAAGAATGGCTATAGAGTCTAGAAGACTACTCTTACAACAAAGGTGGATAATTATTGTGCACCAATGCAAGATATGTAATCTTATTTGGTTATGTTATGACAGGGTAAGCCCATTAGAGCCACATAATTGGAAATGATGCTAGACTAACCACGTAATCAAACTAATTTAGTTGGTCTAAATCAACTTGAAATCTCATTTCATAGTGATACTATGTCATACCACTTATCGGTTCAAAAAGATAGGTCTCTAGACGATAAGAGTTTTACCTATTTACTGTATATTTTACCTATTTACTTTATATTTGAGGAAGTGAGTTAGCAGTTAGCACTCGATCAAATAGGCATAGTATCAGTTGAAGAATATGATGTTAACATGAAAATTTTGAAAAGATGAATGGAGGTAGTTGGGAGATTAAGAGATGTAATTGGAAACTTAATCTTAGAATTTAGTGATTTTGACATCGTTTTTATGAAATTAGAACTCTTATAAAAGTGATATAACAATCAATATATAATAGGCATGGATCCTCAATACTTAGAGTGAGTCTTACCATTTCAGTCGAGGCAAAAGGGGCAGAAAGATTGGACAAAGATGTTAAAGATTGGGAGGATGGCTAGAGAGTCTAGATGACTCTTTCACAACAAAAAGCGGATGGACATTGCGCATCAATGCAAGACATATAATCTTATCTTAGTTGAGTAGGTTAGGACAAGTTAAGCCCATTGAAACTGCATAAAGCATATAACCAAACCAATTTATTTTGTCTAAGCCATTAAGAAAGAATTGCTACCTTGAATTTTTTATTTCACACTGATACACTGTCAGACAAGTTGTCAGTTCTGAAAGATAGATGTCTAGATGGGAGAAGGATGTTGTATATTTACGGTAGAATTGGAGATGGTGCTACCTTGAACTTTTTATTTCACACTGATACACTGTCAGACAACTTGTCAGTTCTGAAAGATAGATGTCTAGATGAGAGAAGGATGTTGTATATTTACGGTAGAATTGGAGATGGTGAGTTAGCACTCCATCTATTAGGTATACACATAAAAGAATATGATGTTAACAGAAATTTTTAAGGAGAGGGTGAGGAAAAACTTAGTGGACTAGAGGTGTTTGGAAGCTTAAGACATATGTAATTAAAAAATTAATCTCAGAGTTTGGTAGTTTTAACCTTATTGTTGATGAAAATTATAGATAATGTAAAAATGGTATGACAATCAATACCATAATGGGTATGTATTCTTAATACTTCTAGATAAGTCAGATCACAATATCAACATGTGGTCTTAAACTATATCAAAAATTAAAAGTCGATACATTTTGCAACCATACGTTGATTTATGACCTGAATTATTTATTTGTGATCGTGCGATCGAATTACTTTAGTTGCATTGTAAAGGGAGAAAAACTTTCTTTATCATATAGTACTATACTTTCATTGTAAAGGAAAAAACTTTCTTTGTGAAATAAATTTAAATTCTAAATAAACAATTTTTTCTTTATGGGAGGGAGGGAGTACTGTCCCCATATGTAAGGATCAAAAACACTGAGAAGGTGGGTTGAATCAGACTTATAGAATTTAATTTGCTACAAACTTAAACTATGAGACTCAAACCACAACAAGAGCAATCTACACAATGGTAGTAAGTCAAGATCCCTAACAATGCTAGTGATAAGATGAAAGCAACAAATAAACATTAGTACGATAGCCACAAGAGGAATCATAAAGCAACATAAAACTCTACTCAATGGTATGAAATGCGAAAAGTAAAGAGAGAGAGTCAAGAGAATGCTCAATAATTTTTTTCAAGGTCTCGAAAGGTTGGCGCCTTTCCCTAATACTCATTAGATCTCTCCCGTCAGAGTCTTGATCCCTCCCGCCATTTTTGAAACTGTCACACACAATACACTCGCGCTAGAGCAGCCCTCCAAGGCTTCGGGCGCTCTCTCCTGGTGTCCCTTTTAAGCGGGGGACCCGAAACCGCTCACAAACTTGGCGTCGTCTTCCACAATCTCCTTAGAAGCTCGAACAACGACTCCTAGCCAGTTTAGGCTGCCAAAACTAATAGTAATAGGCAAAGATCACTCCTCTCAAAGCCCCACAAACTTTAAAAGTGTATGAATGCTCTTATCACTCTCCTACTAGCACCGAAGATCTTCAATCTTGTGATGTGCTTCTTTCTTGGTGTCCTTTAGCTTCTCACAAGTTTGCTCCAGCAATTCAGACCTCAGGCACACGACAAAACGTACGTCCCCCTTCACGGTTTAAATAGGCTCTGAATCCAAAAACAACTGTTGAGATGTGATGCTATATAGCTGACTACTTTTGCCATTCACCGAACAGTCCGGTGCACTACCGGACTGTCCGGTGGCTCCTTCTGTCAGCAGACTAGGGAAACACTCTCTGTGGAATCCATTACATATAACACCAGACTGTCTGATGCATACCTTCACTGGACTGTCTGGTGACTCACTTTTGAACTTCTAGAGATACCTCTTCTGGACTCCATCTTCTAGCTCATCGAACTGTCTGGTCAACACCACCGGACTGTCCGGTGACGTCTTCTCTTCGACTTCAAAGAACACCTCTCTCCAGACTGGTTTCTCTTGGCTCATCGGATTGTCCGATAATTGTTCTGCTTTTACCTTTGTCTTCAACTTGACTTCGGCTTCCATTGCTTCACTTACTCTGCCATTTTCAATGTTTTTTGAGGTACCTAAGAGCATTCGTGCCCTCTAACACTTGTATAACTTGAGAAAAAATGACTTTACCCCCCTTAATAGTACCGACAATCCTATAGACTCTCTAGCTAGTTTTTAGCCTTGGTCCACCGAAGCCCAAAACCTCTCTTTTTGGGATCATCTTTGTCATCCATCAAGAAATCCTATCATGTTGTAGTAGAATTAGTGAGGTGGTACCTACAATCATAACCGTTATTTATGGTGTTTATTCAATCACCAAAATCAATTCATACATTTTAGGGACTTCAAAGTCATGAAGCTTACACCATATCTATAATAGAACATTGCTGGGCTATAATGCACCTTGTTATCTCAAGGCTATGTTTAAATATTTTGTGATTATATGTTGATTGTGTATGTGACTTAATTATTTGTGGTCATGTGATTGAGGTGTGACTTAAGGGTGCATTTGGTTAGAGGATAATGTTGGATGTGATTGTCCCATCCATATTTTTATAGGTTGGATGGGACAATACAATTTTTTGTTTGTTTAAGGGATGAGCTATACCAGGGTGAGGATAATTAAATTACTAATACTAATATAATGATAATTAGCGTAAAGATACATATTTTTTATGTAATAATTATTCATAAACTAAATACTAATAAGTTATACTACTTATAACAATTATCTATATCATAATTAATAAAAAAATACAGATTTATCAAATTATATTCTAATTGATGCACAAAATTGACAAAAATAATTTTCTACTATTAAATACCACTACTGCTAAAATATACAGTAGATAATTATTCCTATTTATGATACTAATTAATAAACACGCTCATACAAGATGGACGAACTCATCCATTAGAGTGTGTTTGGTCTAGTGGATGAAGATGGATGGGATGATCCCATCTAAGTTTTTTTACATGTTTAGCTCTCCGTCCGCCTGAATGGAACCATCCAAGTTTACGAAATATTCTTGGTCGATGTTGAAAGGAGTTGTCCATTTTTGGTTGAATAAGCTCATCCACATTGTTTAGGTATGTTTGTTAGTGTCGAGATAGTGTACCCCAGGTACCTACGGATCAACTCCTACGACGCGGCCCAGCTACGGTCCGCAATTCAGCGGCCCACCAAGGACTTCACAAAGATGCCCCGGTCTCAGCAGTCGGGAAGCCTCGTCAAGGCCCAAAGACGGAGGCGTAATCATTCCAACCCTTAGGGGTCGGGACCTGAGCTATCGGAATCCTAGCGGTCGAGACTCGCCCGCCGACCGCTGGAAGCAGTCATCACTTCAGCAAACACGTCGATTCAGAATCCCTGGTGATGTGCAGTTACGCAAAGAGGATAAGCATTCTGAAAGATTCCGCAACTACCCGGTTGAACGAGAAACAACCCTCCAGTGATAAAGCTGAGCAGTAAAGCAACCATGTTCCCTCTTAGTGAACAAAGGTACGAACAGAAGGCGCCGATCGTCTGGCTCGAACACCAGAGAGCATGACTCTTTAGAGACCGTGGCCCCACCTGTCAAGGGGTCATCCACTTCCGTAGGCGGCAAGATACTTAAACCATGATCCGGTCATCTCAACTATGGTTTGGTCAAGGCAACTCAAGTCCGGCCCTATATAAGGGGCACCCGAGAAGAAACAAAAAAGAGATACGCAACAGACACATAGAGCAACAGTGATAATCACCACTGTAAACCACCCCCATCACGCGAGCTTGGGACTCTCGGATCCGTCCGGAGCCCTTCCGTATTGTACTCTCGTGTTCTTGAGATTCATACGATCGATCTCTCGCTCCTAGACGTAGGGTATTACGCCTCGAGACGGCTTGAACCAGGTTAACCTTTCAGTCTCACTTGTAAACTAGGTCATTCGATTCCGAAAACGCACGATCCCCCATCCGATCGTATAAATTTACTCTGTCAGTGTATGAAATACTGACAGTTAGTAACATGATTAATGATAATTAACATATTTTATTTTTAGATAAGATTTATTTATATAACATTATATTGATAAATACTAATATATTTATTTTTGTTTAATTGGTAAGACAATTATAGTATAATTAGTGGTATCAACATCTTTATTATTATTATTCATTTATATAATAGTATTAATACTGATAAATACTAATATACAAGTATTTTATTACTATAATTAGTTAATTATCATCCATATAGATATTCAAACAACAAAAAATGGACCGTCTCATCCAGCCTACGAAACAATCAACATGAATAGTTCTATCTACAGAAATATAGACCGGACGATCTCATCCACTCTTGTCCTCCAACCAAATACTCCCTAATTTTTTTTGTCACTCCATCCAATATCTATAAAAAAGATTCCTTTAAAACTGGATGAATCTGTCCATCTATCAGTCAACCAAACAACGTAAAAACTGAATGTGGCCATCATATCCCAATATTACATCCAATGAACCAAACGCACAATGGTATATCACATATTAGGTGGCTTATAATGCTAACTCCGTCCTAATAAAAGCTTATTTTTAGCTTTTATTGACCAATAACTTTTATAGATACGGTTAAATTTAAAAACCTAATATTTAACTTTTAAATTCATCAAAAGAAATTTTTACATAATATATATAATTTATATTATTAAAATTAATTAAATTTATCAAAATCGTTAAAGTTGTAGTCAACAAAAACTAAAACTAAGTTTTTATTGGGATGGAGGGAATACTATGGTTGCACTGGTAAGGAAAAACATTTTTTTCAAGGAGAGAGGGAGTATAATAGAACGCTGGCTAGAGTCCATATAAAATGGGCCGAGCCCAAAATGAATCCGTCACCCGTAAATTTTCCCCTGCCTAGGGTTTTGTACTCAGCGGCGCGGCGTTGAGGTTTTTGCCCCCAAACTATTTCGAACACCCCCACCCCGAAACGCCGCGAGGTTTTTGCCTCACTGTACTGGACTGGAACACTTCGGACGGCGCTCTGCTTCCCGTCTGTCCCCTTCGGCCCTTCCTCGCCTTCCGGCAGCGGGAAAATGGCGCCGGCAATCGGATCGCGGCAGCTCACGGTGCTGCGGGAGTTCCGCCCACACGGGCTGGCGGTCGAGGAGGCCGACGGCGAGGGCGCTCCCGGGGCGCGGCCGCCACCGCAGGACCAGGACTACGACTACTTCCTCTTCGACCCCTCCGTAGCCGCCTCTCCCATCCCCGATTCAGCCGAAGAGTCCTCTTCCTCCGGATCCGACGGCGACCACGAGCTCTTCATCCGCGGCAATCGGTGGGCGTCTCTCCCCTCCTCTCTCTGGACCGTGCATTGTGGTGAAATGTAGGATGAGATAGGCTTAGGTTTCTTACTTCTGTAGCAGCTATTGTTTGGCAACTATTTTCGAATTCCTAGCTTGATTTCCTTCGCACTAGCTGCAGCTGCTTTTATACCTTGTAACGATAGTTATTACCATGAAATACGGCAATAAAGCGCGTGCCTTTTCTGTTGCATTTCTAGAGTGGTCACCTCTTTATTTTTTCTCTACATCAATTTTAACATTTCATTGTTTGACAGAGTCCTGATCTGTGAGATTACCTTATTTATGAAGCTTAATGTAATTATCATGCTGAGTTAGAGGACATCCAGTCTTATTGAAAATCCTGCTTTCAGGGTGGAAATAACATTCCAACTCAACAAAGCTTGTTTGAGTTTAATATTAGTTTATTCTAACATTGCAAATGTTGGATTATTTAACATCATTTTTATCTGTTTTCTCTTGCAGTATAACATGGAGTAATGGTTCTCGTGTTCACAAAAGATATGTATCTCCCAATACAGTTATTATGGTATGGAGCTTTAATGTCATGCTCTGGTGTTCGTTCAAAAATAAGTGATTCTGCAAGATTTTTTTTTGTCAATTAGTTAGTCATCTCTATCAGCTGTTTAAGAAAGCTTTACAAATAGATGATTGTGTGTGTGTGTGTGTGTGTGTGTGTGTGGGGTGGGTGGGTGGTTGTGTGGGTAGGTTATTGCATCTTGACCGGTTACTTTGCATGTAGTTCTTTTTCCTGGACAGGGTGGCTAACAGCTGCTTTAATCCATCTTAAAGAGCTGAATACCTTTCAATGAAACTATGCTGCACAGTTCACACCCTTTCTTTTTTAAAATGTCAGAAACAGTTGGATGCATTCCCATTCCTTTTAATCATCATCTTTCTAATGTTCTTCATGTTGGATTCTCATTTGTCGTTGAAAACCCTGAATTGTAGG